>LOEQ01007541.1:0-17697 GCA_001685075.1 Bramus lutescens | reverse complement strand
AACACACCTGGGGCCAAGCAGTCTGGACTGCTGGTGTGCACGCGAACACACCTGGGGCCAAGCAGTCTGGACTGCTGGTGTGCACGCGAACACACATGGGGCCAAGCAGTCTGGACTGCTGGCGTGCACATGAAAATACCTAAAGCCAGTCAGCCTGGACACTTGCCTTGAACTTGGGTCTTTGAAGGACCTGCTGTAGGAGAAGAGGTCCCAAAACAGAAGCAGGTTGATGACAGCTCGACAGACATTCTCATAGATTACAAGTAGATGCATGTTTAAAAGAACAGGAAAATACACCAACTGCTAAGCTTACTCGGGTAAGAAGTCAATGGCATGTGCCCTCTCCATGGGATGCTTTCAATCCCACACTTTCGATCTGAAGCGCAGGGAGACCAGTGCCTCATCCAAGGTCAGAGAGCAAGGGAGGCCATGTAAGGGAAGGGCCACGTGAAGCCTGCACTGGATCCACATCTTTACAATTTGGGCGTTTTATTTTGTTTTGTTTTTGTTGGTTGGACAGTTTCTTTCCCTTTCTCTGGATTGTCTTTTCATTCAGTCCATTGTGTATATATTAACCACTCAAAAATATGTGGTGACTTAGAAAATGAATATTAACCCCATAATTTTTAAACGTTATTTATGTTACATGTATGGGTGTTTCGTCTTGATATATGTTTGTGCATTGTGCACCTGGTGCCCATGGAGGCCAGAAAAGGGTATCAGATCCCATAGAACTGGACTTACAGATAGCTGCCATCAGGTGGTGGTGCGGAAGAATTGTCTGTATTCTGTCAATCATGTATTTTAATAAAACACTGATTGGCNTAACTTATGGAGATCTCTATGTGATTTTCTTTGGGGCTTGCTGGCTGTGGGGTACCAGTCAGGAAAGATACCCCAACAAGCCAGCCCCCTCATGCTACAAGGTGGGTGATAGGAATTGAACCCTGGTCCCCTGGAGGAGCAACCAGTGTTCTAAGTGTCTGAGCCATCTCTCCAGCCCAACACCTTATTTTAAAGGGAAAGCTGAATACAACACAAACTGGAACGTTTGGGAAATTCTTCTAGCTTGTCCGCAATTGCTAGTGGTGGGAAAGTGTCGGGGAGGGGCTCCCCATTTCCCTGTCTCTCTGTCTCCCATGCAGTCCTCTCTCTATTGGAGATTAGATGACAATCTTATTTCTAATAGTTTTTAAATACTGACGATAACCTTAACGAGAATAAGCGCAATGCACAGACATTGAATTTCCAAAGATTTGCTCACTTTTTGGGTTCTGTTTCGTTTATTAACAATGTGCCCTTTTGTTCCCCCCTTGAACTGAAGTAGGCCAGTATCACTCTTCCAGTTTTAGGTATTGTCCCAGATTTAAAGTGGAGCGTTTGCTCCCCAGCACGGGCAGTGGAGATTTCATGAACACGTAATCATTTCGGTCTGGCATTGTTCAAAGTGAGGTCATGCCACAAGGTTTTTGGAGCTATTTTTTAAAGTCCCTGGCAATCACTAAGGATGCTGTATGAACTACATAGCAACTAAATAATAGTAAGCAAAAGGCAACTCCTTGAGGCTCTTCACTAATGGTATTCCATTTGTGTCTTTGTCATGTGAGAACAGAAACAGAGCATAAGTCCTCGATACATTTTAGAAAGATTTAGCTTATAGCCAGGTGGCACACACCTTTAATCCCAGCACTCCGGAAGCAGAGGCAGGCGGATCTCTGTGAGTTAGAGGCCAGCCTGGTCTACAGAGCGAGTTCTAGGACAGGCTCCATAGCTACGGAGAAACTCTGTCTCAAAACAAAAGAAAAGAAAAATTTAGGTTACAAACGCTGAAGGCAAATGTTCACATCCTTACTGTCCACAAGTCAATTATCGCCCATGTATTCCCCCCCCCCGTACCTTCAAAGTCCTGCTGACTAAATGCCTCATGATAATTTTTGTCTTAAAATTTTCAGCAGTCATATCTAAGAGTTAAGTCTGCATGAAAGTTAATGAAATCTTTTTCTTCACATTTTATTACAGGGTTACATACATATATTGTATATATGTAAACAGTACACGTAATTTTTCTTCAGGGGGACAGAGGGAATGACCCACAGCCTTCATCTGTGCTGTCAATCTCAGTAGCGCCATTATCTATCGCTCATGACTGACAAAGATGACTACTAAAGGCATCGGCGTCCTCATACATACACGATACTTTGCTTCCTAAGCAGAGGTCAAATGAAGCACAGATTTTTGGGAAGCGGTGGAACTGTAAAAGAGCTAGGAAAGAGCAGGAAGAAAGAAGAGGCAGGACACTGGGCAACACAGCTAAATTCAGAAGGCCTTGAAGAAGATGCAAGCAATGAGCCAACTTCCGGAAGAACAAAAGGAGCACAGTTTTGCAAATTAGAGCCCAGAGGCAATCTTAGCGTTGCAGAAAAGCATGCCAGCTGCTGTTTTCAGTTGGGGCTGCACAGCCTCTGCAGCAGATGCNTGCTGTCTGGCTTCCCTCATGGCTCTGTGATTCCCCTGAAGCCCCTGAGAAGCATGGATGCATCTCCGCTGTCGGAAGTGAAGAGAAGCATCCAGGAGAGGGAGTCAGGGGACACCGAGCTCTTGCCCAGAGTTAAGGCTTCAGTTCAGAAAGGAGGGAAGTCAGAAACAGTATCCATGTGTGCTGTTTGTCTAGCTCTCCCGAAGGCTGTTCTTAGATCCACAGGCTTTGGGCATTGCGTCTAATGGAGAGCGCAGCTAAGAGCATTTCCACATATGGAGGGTGAATCTGTGTCTGTGTCTTTGATCACAGCACTTGCTACTAAATGAGCAGTATCTTTTGTTATTCCTTTTGAAACAATTTAATTAGTTTTTCTGAGACACCAAAAGTCTTTACCCTCCACTCACTCCCATAAAATAGTCCTGGATTCCCTGCCAAGCATCACCATGTTAGCTCTGAAGTGTTTGAAGCATGCCTAGCCCATAGCCAGGTTAGCTCGCACATGCAAAATATGTACCAGATCCCTAAGCTTTATTGGAGAAAAATGCACAAAGTATTGTGTGTAGTTCTGTAATACATATTGAAACTATCATAACTTTATCCTATCAGGTAAGTTAAAGTATATTAAAATCAATTTTGATAGGTTTTCTTTTCTTATATGTAGACACTAAACATATTACGTGGGTAGCTCATATTGTATTTCTGTTGAGCAGGACTGCTCTCAAGTACGTGATCAAATATTTGATTTTAAATAGAATTTTTCCAACAACGATGCTATAATATATTTAAATTTTATTAACGACACACAAACTGCCCTTGGTCTGTCTGATCAAACTCTCACTGTCGGTAATGAGGTTCTCGAGGGTGAACTATTGCAAACTGGATCCCTGGCCTGACGAGATATCTTAGTTGGAAAAGTTCTTGGCATGGGAACACCAGAAGTGAGGCTTTGAGCCCAGAACCCACATAGAAAAGGCTAGACATGGTAACACATAATTCCAGTGGTGGGAGAGGAGGCAGGTGGATCCCAGGGGCTCACTAGCCAGGCAGCCTAGCCTGTTTTGCAAGATGGAGGCCAAAGAGAGGCCCCGTCTCTAAAAAACAAGGTTAAGGCGCCCATGGAATGACGCCCAAGGTTGAGTTCTGGTCTCTTCACACACATGTGCATGTATACCTGCAAACACACATGCATTACATACACATGGACATGGACAACCTGCAAACACACAGAAAGGCACGCAGGCAGGCAAAGCTGAGCGGCTGAGATTTGTCTAAGAAAGCACTAGGTGGGAAGGAAAAATCAGCTCCTTGGCTGGGCCGTGGTGGCGCATGCCTTTAATCTCAGCACTCGGGAGGCAGAGGCAGGCGAATCACTGTGAGTTCAAGGCCAGCCTGGTCTACAAGATCCAGGACAGCTAGGACTGTTGCACAGGGAAACTCTGTCTCCAAAAAACAACAAACAGCAAACAAAAAAACAACAAAAAAAGAAAATCAGCTCCTGAACCAAGCAAAGCCTTCTGTGGAATGGAAGGAAGAAATAAATTGATGGGTGTTTTCCTCTTGTCAGGAAGATCACTGTACTGCCGTTGTCTGTAGAGCTGGGGACTGAATCCTGTGTGTGGCAGACAAGTGCTCTATTATTAACTACAACTCCAGCCTTCAGCAGGTAACTACACAAAAATATCTCCGCGAAGTGTTCCTATGAGAACACGAGAACACGGAAACTGTTGCAGGTGTTACAGTAATTAATAAGGGTAACGTGGTTACCACCTGCACTTGGAGGAGTCGTAATTAGATAAAAAGGTGAGGGGCTTTTTGCGCTCCAGGTTAATTCAGTGGGTCTGTGTCCCAGCGCTGAGGAGAGGCAGGCAGGCCGTTGAAGGGCCTGCGCTGGGAAATCCTGACGTTGGGGGAGAGGCTTGCACGAGTAGCCTGTGTGGAGTCAACTTCTGAAGATGGGGTTAGAGCTCGCCTCAAGCCACACCAGTCATCAACTCTACCTAAAGACACTGGGGTTACAACACGAAAGGTCTAAAAGGGACACCACAGCACCCTTAGTGTGAGCAAGTGCATTCGTTCAGAATCGCCCCTCAGGCAGCTGGATAGGCCTGCTTAGGGAAACAGTTTTCACCTCAGCAAGCAGGGTACCCTGAGAATATCCTGCTGAGGGACTTTAGTGTTTTGCTAGATTCATTTCTTTTGAAGTTTGATGCATAATTTGCAGAAAAAAATTCTTAAGACGTCTATAGAAATCATTCAAACATGTGACCCCCGGAAGGAATCTTCTGACCCCATCCTAGATGATGTCATTGATCTGCTCAGATTTTATGCTCAAGACAAATTTTCTAAAGGGTTCTTTCTCTTAAACATTCCATGTTGAAAGTTACAAAGACTGTAAGGAGTTTTCTGGTCCTAAAGTGGTGATAAGAAGTGTGTGCCAAGCGACCAAGGTCAGAGACAGCATACACGGTGGTGGAGCCCTCCAGGGCTGTATTTCAGCCTCTTTGTCCACAAGACAGAGACACAGAGACACGATTAGCTTTCTCAAGCACCCTCAGCCAGGGTGAGGGCCCGACTAGGATGAGCAAACCATCCCAGCCCAGGAGAAAGCCATCCCAGCCCAGGAGAAAGCCATCCCAGCCGCACCTTTACTTAACAATAATAGACACGTAATAAAATCAATTGTAATCATTGACATTTCAAGAGTGGTTTTTATGTGCTTAGGTGTTTCACTAGATAGGAGTGTATTGATGCATTTAATCTTTATAAAGTTGTAATTCTCTTTCATTGGCTGAGTCCGTTAAGCTAGAGTTGAGTTACTGGGGCAAAGCTGCCTGCCTGCATGAGATAGCGCCAGAGGGCAAACCTAGCTTCTAGAACCTACTCAGTGCTTTTCATTCTGAGACTAAACATGCAAATAACCAACGTAGCATAATTCACTTGTACAAGAGATGCCGGTGTGAAATCTATAGAAGCCTAGAATGTTACAGGAAGGAGCTGTCAAAGCAAATGGTCACAACATTTAAGGGTAATTTACAAAAAAGGATTGTGCCTACTGAGAGACACTACAAACCTGTATCTGAAAGCCATTAATGCAAGCTCATATAATAATTTCACTTCTCAGACAAGTTATGGTAACCATTGGGTAAATTGTAATATACTCAGAACTGCTGCATGCCCCCTGCTCCATGGTGTTCGGCATCATCACTATCTACCTGTATGTATCTTCATTCTTGCCCCAAGGTCGCAAACTTACACTTTTCATATGCATTTCCTGCAACTTATAAGCTATATTATTAAATATAAGTAAACCTCCAATAAATGCTTGAATTTTCACATAAAACAGTTTATGAATTCTCACTCACTTCTTATTTTTCTCATGAACTGTTTAATTCAGTTACTGAGTAACTGGTTAGCTGCTACCGTTGATTTCTTAGGAACATCAGTTTTCTGGATGGGTCATTGGTTAAGGACTGTGATCACTCGGAGTTTAAATTCCACCTTTGCCATGCCCTAGACCTGTGACCTGGTATTGGGTAGCAGTTTGCAGAGAAGCTCCTTAAACCAGAAAATAAACAACTCAAAGTAGCTTCAGGAAGTCCCTGAAACTTACCAGATTCACTAGATCCCTCCCTCCCAAGAGTAAACCATCAAAGCTGCAGAGAGTCAATGCAGACAAGCAAAGCTGCAAAGAATACCCTGAGATCTGCCCAGCTGCCTGGAAGAGGCAGACAGCAGCTGAGCTACTTGAAGAACTCCAGACCACCGGAGGCTTGTGAAAAGGACACTCTCCAACCAGCGAAGCTGCAGGCTGTGTGCTCCCAGCCAGCTTTTGTGTGCAGTCATCAATGCTGTGGAGGGCTTTGGTGGTATATCTGTCTCTGAGTCATTTCTGCTCTTGGAAGTATTCCCTCATGCATATCGCTATATGTCATCTCAAGAAACCCATTAGTTCCTCAAGTTGGACCTTATTGATATCTGCACTGTACATACTTAAGATCCACTGTCTGTGGTGAGTAGCTGTGTGTTGGCGAGTAGCTGTGTGTTGATGAGTAGCTGTCTGTGGTGAGTAGCTGTGTGTTGGTGAGTAGCTGTGTGTTGGTGAGTAGCTGTGGTGAGTAGCTGTGTGTTGGTGAGTAGCTGTCTGTGGTGAGTAGCTGTGTGTTGGTGAGTAGCTGTGTGTGTTGCATCTCCCCAGGAAGAGTTTTGTCACACAACATCTGGGACAATTACTTACTTCAGCCACCTTTCCCTCAACTTTCTCACCTAGAAACTGAGAGCAAGTTTACATCTTTCACTGAGGAGCCCAAAGGCTTGAGTCTGTTTATATAAAAAGAAAGGCACACGATGCCCGACACACACGTCAGTATTGTTTGCACCACCATGCGTGCCATCCTCTCCATCATCACCATCCTGCGACTATGCAGCTTCGTGCCTAGCACAGATCAGGCTTGCAAAAAAATGAGTCCATTTGAGTTCCTAAAAATATAAACAATGTATAAAACAATTGTTTCATTAAACCCCTCCAAGTAGTTACATATATAGAAAGGTGCTTTGGCACATTTGTTCACTGCTATACATGGAATGTTAGTGTCAATGACAGATTCTGCATAGGCTTAGTTTTATTTTATATTAAGGAAGTGGGCAAAATAGAAGAAAAAAGTCACCCAGACTGTTTATGTTAACCGGGACACCACTAGAGGGAGCCCTGGCTTCAAAATTGCTGCTTATGAAGCTGCCATGAGTGTAGAATTCAGCGGTTTGTTCCTTGAATCAAGCCTGTGGGGAAGCCCTTAATGGTAAAGATAACGCGGGGAGGGGGGAGCAGGAGAGGGAGGGGAGGTTCTTAAAAGCTGCTTCGAAAATACAAATTAGCAACATTTTCAAAGCTCTGTACCTCTCTCTTCTACTGAGACGGGTGGCGGCGGGGNCTTTCCCTGCAGGGGAGGTGTTACCTGTGTCTTTGCTCCTGTGCTGTAGAGTCCAGCCGTCCTTCCCATGGCAGCAGCACTTGGGATGCAGAAGAAAAATGAAGGGATCACATTGCTGAGGCCATGGGCCAGAAATTCCTGCAAGATTAGTTATGGGAGAATAGAACATTTCTTCGTCACAATCCCCTTCTATGGTCCCATGTCCAATTTGTCAGAGAGTGGAGCTTGTTTATGATCAGTTGTTAGAGATGTCACCGTTTACAATAAACATCGCTAACGTCCATTGACGATTAGTTTCCTCCAAAGCTATTCTAAGCGCGTCTTCTAATTCTTACAAGGAACACGTGAGGAAATTATATTTATTCATAATTTCCATATTCTAAGTCATCCCAGTTGGGCTTCTATTCCCACCCTTTCCTCAACGACTTCTGCCCGACAACTCCAACGGCTACCTCTTACCTTACTTGGTATAAAGAAGCATTTGCCACAGCTGCTTAGTTCATCCTTCTTAAAAGGTCCCTTCAATCGACTTCTAGGACCTCACACTCCAAGTCTGTCTCTAGCTCTCTGGCTGTCACTTTTCAGTGCCCTTTGTCATCTAACCAATCGCAAACGTAGGACTATTTCTCTTGTGCATCTCCATCTTACCTACGCTAATATAGACTGGTAACTCCCACCCTAGCATCTTCAGCGTGGGGTCCTCTCCTGAACTTCAGACTCCTCTCTCCAACCTGTTATCTGGCATCCACATCTGATGGCTAATGGAAACTCAGTAACTGGTCCACAGGGTTCTCCCATGCCAATCGCCTCCTCCCAGGTCTAGTCCCAAACTGTACCGTTCTCCACGACTCTTCCCAGAAACTCCATATACAGCTCAGTGTACATCCACATAGCCCCCACCCCCCGGCCTGCTCCAGCCCTTGTGTTTCCACTGGATAAACGGAAACCCCTCCTAACGCCTTGCCTGCCCCTCTTGGGATCAGTGACTGTAAACAATCTCTGGCCTCAGAGAGATGTGGTTCTGACCAGCAAATGTAGATAGCAAATAGACAGAAAGCAAGCAGGGAAGGATGCAGAGAGGCCTGGTCCACAGAAGTCCTGTGACGTGACGATATGGATGACGAAGTTGTACAGACTTGTGAGGGGGGAGGAGTCACAGAAAATAGATCCATGAGTGCAAATTCCCCCAGGAAGAATCCTGGAGTTCTAAGGAGAAACACAAAGTGTGGCTCAGACATTCATAAGAGACCAGATAAGGAAAACGACCCTGCAGACAGACAGCCTCGTCACCCATGGTAGTGAGGTCTGGGAGCTGAGCATGGGAGCTGGGAGGCCCTGCAGATGAAAGCATTCATCTGTGTATGTCACTATCTTACCCTTGGACCTATCGTAGGACGTAATGTACACATATCCAGAGAGTCATGTGATCTCATATGAAGTCACATGATCTCCGTGTGAGTTCTGCGTACAGGTGACAATGTGCTTGTAGGCAGAACCTGCAGCTTCTGTTCAGGCCCACAGAGCAATGTGGGGCCTTGGGGGCATGAAAAGGCCACTGGGGGAAAGAGAGTCAGTAAACAAGAATGAATGCACTCTCAGGTGGGTCGGAACAGGACTTCCCACCCTGTAGGGTCTTAACGTTAGTGCTCTACTTCCAGATCCCTAAGCACTCAAAGGTATCTATCATGAAATGATAACTAGGCTTGGATTCTCTCCTAAAACCAAATAAAAGAACATGAAGGTGCATGCCTCTAACAATGTTATTTTAAGGGTCATTAAGATGACTCAGCAGGTGAAGGCACTGGCTACAAAACCCGATGATCTCAGTTCAATCCCAGGACCCACACAGTGGAGCCAAGAATTGAACCCTGAAGGCTGTCCTCTGACGCACATGCAGATAAACAGAGGGAATGAGCAAATCGAGCAAATCGATGGAGTGTAAACTGTGAAAGTTGGACTCCCCGCTTCCTTCTCGGAGGCTTTGCTGATTTGTTCTGCCCATTCTTGCTACACATTTGGAAATGTGTTTTCAAACATTTGACATTTTCAGTATCTACGAGTCTAGAGAAGAGTCACACTCTGGCTCGGGAGGGGTGGGGGGCATACTCCACCTGGTTGTCATCCACTGAATATCTGAACTTCTTGGCGGATCCTTGAGCAAGAGCCAGTGAGGCCACGTAGCCTACGAGCGCAACTCCAAAAGCTTCAGTGAGCACTGCACTGAGGATGTTCATTGGTGGAGCACGGGGCGGAGGAATCCTAGCGAAAGAAAGACTGAATTGAAGCCGTCGGCCTTCCTGGTATTTCTGTACAATTTGCCATGAATTCCACTGCAGTAATGTTTCTGAAGTTTACAAGGAATACGTGAAATTCCCTAGGGAAAAACTAAGCAATCTTTTCCAGAGAAGCCTTGTGTTTTCGCCATTATTTAGCAGAAAAGCAAAATTGTAGGAAACACCACAGGGAGAGCCCTGTGCATTTAACTGGCATTCCTACCCAGGGAATTCAGGTCATACCGCAAAAACTCTGACTTGACAAAAGTTTCTTGGAGAAAACAAAAGCTATCTGGGTCTTCTTTTCATTTGAACTTTTCCAAATATTTATTTGGCCGGCACTGGAGCTGTGTTTGCTCCTGTGAATGCTGCAGACTTTCAGGCAAACACTAGTTTACTTTACTGTCGGCTAATCTCCAAATACGCCATTGACTTCATTACATTAATTACATTTTTAACTCCATCTTTTCATGAGACAGTTAATCACGGCTTTCAAGAACTGAAGAAACTATGTGGGAAGATCTCATCTACTCTCTATTGCAAAATAGACCACACTTAGCTTCATTTCAAAGAAGTCTTCAAAACATTTCTCAGATAATACCCAGCCATTACGTCTTATTGTCCCTTGAAAACCATGGAAGCCAAATGACCATTTATGTATCCCTTGTCATTTTGGGAGACTTCCCCCCAAAGAATCCCTGTGATGAAAGGAGAAGAAAGGGGGAAGTGTGGTCTCATACTGGCTGGTGTCTTGCTATCTAGTGTGCAAGTAGAATGTGGCTTCTTTCTCATTACCTGTTTGACTCATTTTCACAACAACCCCAAATCAAGTACACTGCACCCATGCAAGGATGAGGAAATGTTTGGAAGAAGGTTATAAGAACAGCTGAGCTGGGGTTTGCTCTCAGCTCTTGGTTTTCAAAGCCAAACTTTTGTTTTTTTCAATTGCTTAAGAGGGTTTCTGGAAAGAGAATTCAGTCAGGGTGAACAAGAATGGATGGAGGACAGCCATGAAGGTTTGTCATTCACTCAAACTACCCCTTACTGCCAAAATATTGTTATGACTACACAGCCTAAGATACATATTATACAAAACGTGAAATGAAGAAATGGGACTTGTATTTCATTCAGGTTAAATGTGATTGATAACAATGGGACTGGAGAAGAATCAATGAGTTGGCTTTCAAAGGAAAAGCAGAGGAACCTTCAGGAAAGTCGAGTTGATTGAAGAAACCCTCCTTTACCTGCATCTACACAGGCCAGCAAACACAGGATTTCTTCAAAATCATCCTTTTTTCCAGTTTCTGAGACTTTTTCTACTATTTCTTCATTTTAAGGAGAATAAAAGGAAAATATAGAAGACCCAAAACTCTTATCCTTGTCTCAAATTTTCTATGTGTCTGTTTTATGCAGCCTATAAAAAGGAGACTAATTCCTAAGGTTTTAATTTTTCTCTGCTATATTTTGTCAGCCATTCTTTGGAATGTCCTTCATCCTGTTACTGTGTTACACATGTGAAACATTCTCTTGAAATCTGGAGGAAAACTAGAGATCCAGGTCAGCTCTACTTTGCCTCCTCTACGACTCTCTACTCCGAACTGTGGGCTTCCATTTCCACAGGATGCTTGTTTACATTGATCATAACTTAAGTAAAAATGACCAGAAGAACACATATGGCTGAAAAATTAAACTGACCTAAGTCCAGGAGTTTGCAAATTTAGCAACTTCCATTATTTTATAGCCAAATTTTTGAAAATACTTTTGGCGTCTTGTACTTGAAGCAATGCTGTGTAAAATAATTTCAGTAGCTCATTGAATAACAGGTTAGCTTATTACCTAGAAAATTACTATTTTTCCACATGTTGGGTTTGTCATTCATAATAAAAATTAGTTAGAATTTTGCCTCATACAGCCACAAAAAGAAATGAAATCCATACGTATCCAGGTCCAAGCCCTTTGAACATCAAAAGCAAACACTCAGATAAACATATATTAAAGGAGAGGCTACATTACCCCTTTGGAATGTGTCCAACAACTTCTAATCCATACGTGTTTTCCATGTTGGTACAATAGCAAGCAAACGAGGCAGCAATGATCTGTGTAGTTCCATTAGGGATCAAAAGAAAGAAAGGCATATAAAAGTGTGTGTGTGTTACTAGAGGGCTTTCAAGTACCTATGATCACTTAAAATGCATATTATATGTCCCAGAATTACTATTTATTAATGAAATACTAAGAGTTAAGCCAGGAGTGGTGTTGCATGTCAGTAATCCTAGCAGACAGGACGCCAAAACAAGAGGATTTCAATTTTGAGAGCAGCATGGATTATACAGTAAGGTCCTGGAAAAAATGAAAATAAAATAAAAACATAGGGAGGGATAAAGAGAAAATGGTTAACAGGCACACAGTGAACTTGGCTAGAAAGCATTAACTTCTGACGTCTTGGAACACAGTTCAATAAATATCTTCCATTGATAATGATTAACCATGTATTCTAAAATCCCTAGTAAGAGAATGCAAAATAACCAAGATAATGGGTATGCCAATGATTCTGATCTGATAACTAAACTGTAAACACAGTGTCTCACTGAGCTAATTAGTATATACAGTTACCAATCAGGAGGCAAGTACAATTCTAAAATACAGTTCTTAAACTCAGGTGCCCTTCTCAGTTTTCAGTGTATAGTATGTACAATCTCACGGTTTTTCTCAACATTCTGCTTAGTACCCACCCAATTATGTCCAATTTTGAAGACACAAAAGACACAAAATGTAGTGGTGTCACACACACACACACACACACACACCGCGTGTGTGTGTGTGTGTGTGTGTGTGTATGAAGCACTACATTTCAACCTACTTTTCTCTCATGACATGAAGAGGTCTTTGTGAGAACATTCTCCCTATGCTAGTAACAAATGTTGGTCTATAGCCTCCTTAATTTTTTTTAATTTGAGGTTTTATCTCTCTCATGAAGTAAAACATGCCACTTACCAGTCTAATGACTTTCAGATAGCCCTCAAGGAGGCTCGGATATCTTACTTAGATGTTATTGAGATATTCAAGCAAGGTCACTTGTTCAGTCTATAGTCATAGTCAGTATGTCTACGTGAGTGTGTGTGTGTGTGTGTGTGTGTGTGTGTTACATGTGTGCATACATACTTGCCTCTGTGGTGGTACACGTTTGCATGTGTGCAAACACACATGGATTCATGAACGTGTAGAAGAGCAAAGTTGATGTTTTTTGCAGTTCTTCCTTACTCATTGAGATAGGGTCTCTCAGTAAAGCCCAAAGCTCCTCTATATGTCTAGTCTGGATTGTCAATTTGTCCTGGGGATCCCCTATTACCACCTTCCAGGGCTGAAAATACAGGTAGTCTGCCTTGCTTGAGTGACATTTATAGGAGTCCCGGATGTGGGAACTCTAGTCCTCACACTTACATACTTAACCAGTGAGCTATATCCTCTGCCCCCAAACCATCTTTAAGCAGATAACAGAGCTAGGTCAGCCTCTGCCGTATTGGCCACACCCTTCAGAGTCTCCCACCCATTTTCAGATTCTGTCATCCACTAGTGTTTTTAGTAGCTATGGGATTTCGAGGTTGTCTGACCTGAGGTTTCTCTTTACAGTTTGTGAATTTCTGTTCCCTGAGAACACAAGCTGAGCCTTTCAGGTAGAGATCTTAAGTTGATTTGAAGAGATGTTGGTGAGCATAGTTTATGTCAGTTATTCTGACCTATTACAATATATTTTCATAACCCACTGTGTTTGGCTGTGGTCAAATTATATTTGAGATCCTAAATACAAAAGGCAAAGAACACTATTAATTTGGGCTAATATAAGAATAAGCATTGGGGAAACTAGCTTTATCACCTAAAATGATACTTGAGAAATTTTCTGTGGACAAATACAAATGAATCAATAAAAATCGTTTGTAATGATTCATGTTCTTAAAATGAATGTATCAGTCATATATTTACAGTGCAAATTCCCCACAATCATGGCCAGGAAAAAAAAATTAAATGATCAAAGAAGGAACATCTAACAATCAATGCTCAATAACACATAGCAACTTCTGTAGTTATGTTCCTATGTCTTTGATTGATGTTTAACTGAACTTACAAGTTTCTAAAACATCAAATGAACTTAAAAAGCAAAATGCTATTTTGGATTTAACAAAGAAAAAGGCAAGAATAAACTATACAAATATTAATGTGATATAATAGTAATCTTTAAGTTGCTGAGATGGTCACTGAGACAGCATCTACTTTGCTCTATTTCTCTGACATGATTCAGCTTCTTCCTCTTTAGTACTTTGATGTGGGATTTCCCTCTATATTCTGTGATTACTGTTGATTAATAAAGAGCTTCATTGAGCCTATGGCAGGGCAGAAGAGAACTAGGTGTGGAAAGCTAGGCTGAGTGCTGGGAGAAAGAAGACAGCGTCAGAGAGAAGCCATGGAGCCGCCATCAGAGACAGACATGCCGAAACTTTGCTCGTAAGCCACAGCCATGTGGCGATACACAGATTAATGGAAATGGGTTAGTTTAGGATATAAGAGTTAGCCAGAAATATGCTTAAGCTATTGGACAAATGATATTGCAAAAATATAGTTCCTGTGTGGTTATTTCGAGTCTGAGCAGCCAGAAACAAACAAGCGACCTCATACAACAGTATTTTGTCAATATTATAGGTATATATAAGGTCACTGTTCTTTGACGTGGTCAAGATGGGATTCTCCTCCAGATGCTAAAGATAGCTCTAATCTGGCCCTCGCCCAACTGTCATGTTCCCCATAAACTGGAAGCTTTATAAGAAAAAAGGTGTCCAACTCAAACTCTACCCTTGTGTCTCCTCTGTGCTAGATAGATACTCAAGTGTCTATCATTTCCTGCATATGTGGCACTTAGCCTGGTTGCAGTGGCTCTTCCTTACCACAGCAACCCAGGGAAGACCAAGGGGGGCAGTGGTGATGGTAGAGTGGACATGTCCAAAATTTGACACTAGCTCAGGGATATCCACGTGTGTATAGGACACCTTATGAGTAGGATGAAGCTGGTGGGGGAGAGCCAGAGCAAGCCTAGCATGTATCTCCTCATGCTACCACATTCTCCCAGATTCACAGGAGCAGAATTCTTATCATAACCTGGTTTCCAAGGTCATCACTTAGATACAGTAGTCAAGGTTAAAACAACAACAACAACAAAAAACTGATTTCTTTAACGTTTTGTTCTGTGACTTGTAAGTGCTTGGGCTTGCACTGGTGCCTTCACCAAGGGTCTTGAAAGTCCATGTCACCTCAAGAATATCAGCCATTTTAGAATGATCCTTACGAGTTTTCTAGAGAGTGCCAGTTGCTTTATGACTAGATTAGGAGACTGTTTCCCTGCATTATTTTCAAATTTTGGTTTTATAAAACTTTTAATACAGCTTTCTAAGATGCAATAGGCATTTCTTAACCTCTCCAGAACTTTGAGATAAGATGGCATGGATCTTGCTCTAAAAACTTCAATCAATGAAGTTATTTAGATGCTATTTGTAATATACATAAAAATCCAAGGACCATTTAAAGTTCTTAATGTAATCTGTGGTCACATCAATGTGATATTTCATTAAGTGCTCCCACGAGAGACTCTTAAAACTTCAGTCTTTAGAAGCAAGATATGATGTATTTTTCCAGTCACAAATATATTTTAAAGTACCAGCCTGGGCCAATGAAAATCCTGAGCATCTTTTCAGACAGGAAAAATGAGTTCAGTAACAGGAAAATCAACAAACTTCCCAATCACTAATGAGCATTTTCTAGATAACAGCTCTATGTGTGTCACAGAGGTTTCAAGGCAATAGCATAGGCTATCATATTTTATTGTTTTGCATAAGATCATACCCAATATCATTTGAGACTCATTCTCATGTCTCTTATGAGATCTCAGGCGATATGTCCTATTATTTTCATAAAAAATTAAAAGCATATGAGAAATGCTGTATGAATTGAAAACATATGCCCTTTTTAAAATTATTGACTCAAAATGTTTCTTACGTTAATGTATATCCATGCAAATTAGTCTTTCATTAATGAGACACAGGAATGGTCGTGGGTTACTGCTGAAAATATAGGAAGTATCTGCAGACTTAGCCCTTCCCCCCCGCCAAAAACAACTAAGTGTTATTGATCGCATACTTACCAAAACTAAGTCGACAGGAAGAACAACTTTAATTTTTCTCTTAAACTGTTCATTCAGCTCTTTAACGAGAACAAGGACAACAATGCTGAGCAAGGATAAGAGCAGCGCCTCCAGCTGAACAGACTTGATGTTCTCGAAAACATAGGCATAAATCTGCAGGAATGAGAAAGGAGCAAAATCAGGGTTGCCCACAATACACCAGAATGCAAATATGGCCCTAAATAAGCTCCATGATGCTTTATTTAAAAGTCCTCATGCTCGGAGGATGGAAAGGTAGGAAGAAGGAGAAGGGCTGGAAGGGAAAAGCCATGTTTTCATGTATAAATTTCTGTTCTTGGTTCTTCCATCCAACTCAGGTCAGTCTCTTCCTACACATGACACTATTAAAGAGAACAATGCCCCTGGCTCCTTCCTTGACACGTGAATGGGCAAAGAGGCACCCACCTTTCAAATCCCACCACCCTTCTAAGTTTAACAGGAACACACACATACAATACACACACACACACGTCAAGAACTGGTATTTAATCGACATCAGATGCTTGGCTCATTATAATCTATTATGTTCTCGGTTACTCCGCATTTGTTTGCTTATCAGCACATATGTATGGCAGTGCTTAGGTTGACAATGATGAGCAATTTAGAAAGAGCCTGAGTTTTCATACATTCCACTATAGAGTATAGGGAGCACTACTAATTTAATCATTTAATACAGCATGATGGTAATAACACAAATTGGATATCTGAACTATATTACTGAATGTGTAAAAAATGATGGTTGCCCTTCCAAAACCAGTAAACGGGAACTGAACAGGCTACAGATAGGAGGAGGTGGAGGAAAAATATCTGTGGAAGTATTTTATATCACAGTCACATTTATAAGAGTATAAGGAAAGCAATGCATGATTTCTGGAAATGTATGCGCAAGAAACTAATACAGGACTGGGGAGATGGCCCTGATGACTCAGCATTCAACAGCCCAGACCCACATCAAAAAGCCTGAGCAATGGCAGTTGCTTATCAGCCGCACACCAGAAAGGTGGACCAGAAGATCTCAGGGGCACGCTGGACAGCCAGCCTAGACACGTCTCTGAGCTCCAGATTCCGTGAGACCCTGCCTCAAAAAATAAAGCAGAGAGCAATTAAAGAAGACCCTGATACTGACCTCCAGATGCCTGCGCACCCACCAACATAATTCACATATATGCTACCATCAAACTATTTGTGACCATGAAGAAGTTATGATAATAGCACATTAATATTAGATTATCAATGTTGCTAATCTCAGATGGCAGAGAAACAAATTTAGAGTAAAGTCAAGGAAACAAATAACTTTAAAGCCTGCATAAAGTTGAGGCCTTGTATTTATTCAACTAAGTGCCAAAAACATTTAACTCAATAATTTAGAGTCTTATGAGTACCTGCCTACCTGCCAGGTCAACTTGCATCGACAGAGGACATATTTTGAGGAATCCTAAATTATGTGTGAAGGAGAGAAAAAAATAACTAACTTAAATCTAACCTTTGGTCTATATAAACATTTGATATTAAGCAACCTAATTTGAAAATTGTTTTTAAGTTTGACTTTGCGTGTATACAGACTAATGTTTATCTTCCACCTTCTTGGACATACCTCTGAATTGTACATATTGAGCATGGTCACTAACTTTCTAATAATTCTGACAAAGAAAATGTAGTGAAGCTTCGCTTGGAGGAAACAACTCGGGTAATTCAAGTTGTTCGAACTTTCACTCACAGATGAAGCCATAACAATATTAATGACAATCATAATAATAATGACGACAACCACAAACCATCCACTGTGAAATC
>LOEQ01007540.1:42488-61293 GCA_001685075.1 Bramus lutescens | reverse complement strand
ATCTCAGTACAGATGGTTTTGAGCCACCATGTGGTTGCTGGGAATTGAACTCAGAGCTCTGGAAGAGCAGCATTTTTAAGTTTAGGAAACCTTGGTAATACTAGAACTGGATAAAATAATATATATGAAAAAACCTTTAAAATTGTAATAAGACAAAATACAATTTCAGAGACAACTGATTTTCACTAAAGCTAAAATTTAAAAAAGACACTATTCTGACCTGATCCAATACTACCTTTCTGCTTCTTTTGGTGCGAAAGCTTAAACCCAGGACCAACTGTATGCAAGGCACACTCATTATTACTGAACAACCTGCAGGCAGTTTTATACTAACATGCACAAGTGACTGTGCTTAATTCCTTCAAACCATCTCACAAAACCCAAACAAACAAACAAAAAACCATAACCAAAACCACATGTAAATTTTGCTCAGAGAAGCTATCTGTAATTTAAAGCTGGGATTGATCTGAGACCTTACTATTGTACCACTATGCCTCTGTACTACCTTTTCCACTAAATTGTGTTACATTATACTTTGTTCAACTACCAAATACATTAATGTGGCAAAATTAAGTTACTTGGAAACAATGTCTTGTCTGGAAATATCTTCACAACTATGAATCTTTAATGAAAAAGATAAGATTGTTCTAGGGTTAAGTTTTCATTTAGGAAAAAGATGGCTGAAGCATTTGTAGCCTTAAGCATGTCAACTAAGTCCTGGCTCTACCACGAAGATGAGAACTAAATACTCCTCATTACAGTTACGAGAAAGCACATGTGTGTGTGCATGTGCATGAGGCAGAGAGAAAGGCTGACTAGATGTAGAACAGAAACCTTATGAATTGTAAGGTGTTTTATTAATTCATGTGATGCTGAATATAACTTTACCTGTTTTCCCAGCTGTCGAGCACAGATTGGACAAGGCTCTGGATTAATACCTCCTGATGTTTTGTCTTGAGACTATGGAAAAAAAAAAAAGAATCCCAAAACATGTTAGCTATGTTTTTATATTCAGAACTTGATGAATGCTTTGAAATCGACTTATGTAAGGATGTGCTGGTAATTTCAACCTGAATTACCTAACTAGTGAGATGACCAAATATCTTATGTATTACCTAATACTATTATTTCTATAATTTATTTAGAACACAAAGAAATGAAACCATTTTTTTACATACCTTAAAGTATGTACTATATTTGTGATTACAATAGAGAGCAAAATTAAAATCAAAATATAAATACGTAAATCTTTGAAATTTATTCTCAGACTACATTTTATCATAAAGAATTATGAATTAATAACTGCTATGGTGAAACACAACTTTAATCTTAGCACTTGGGAAAAAAATGCAGGTGAATGAGGGGTTCAAGGTATCCTGATGAGCTCTGATTATAAGAAACCATCTATTTCTCTTCTTAAATAAAGCTCCTTAAATGTCATGGTAACGTGTGCACTTCTAATGCACATGTAGAAGTGTGCAGTATAATGCGTATGTAGAAAGGTGCACCATAATGCATATGTAGAAGTGTGCACTTCTAATGTACATGTATAATGCTTAAGTGTGTACTCCAATGCACATGTACATGTAAAAGTGTGTACTATAATGCATATGCAGAAGTGTGCAATCATAATGCATATGTCGAAGTGTACACTCTAGTGTATAAGTAGCACAAGGACAGGTTTGGGAAGAGGCTGTTACTTAGCACAGTTTTGTATTAATATTGCTGCTTCTCAGCTTCCCTTCATGAATCACTAAGCAAATAATTGGAAGGCAGATATAGAGTTGATTTGAGACTTCTGTGCCTAACATTCTATCAAAGTGTAATAGATTTTAAACACCTTAAAATTCTCATAAAAATTTTCAAGTTTCAGAAAGTCAGTAAGATGGACAAGCTTTAAAGCTGAGGACAACATAATAGTGAATTGAAGATCACTAAAAATTTTCTTTCTGGATTTACTAACTGAATATTCAAACACTAAAATCAAAGCACAACAAAAATCGTTTTCTAAGTAGTAACAGAAAAATAAAACAAAACTCTATACTTAAACTTAGTAACTGTAAAGGCCTCAAAATTAGTTTATAAAGGCATTTAAAAGAGTTGAATAAACTATTTCAACTTAATTTTGATCTGTTTTGGATCACATAAATACCTACAACATGGTGGCTTAAAGTAATTCACCATATGTATTAAAGTAATTCACCACCATATGTATTCCTCACAATTCTACAGGTCACCTGGGTACTTTCTGGGATGGGCTGCACTGACTGACATGGACAGGATGCTCCTGGAGACACAACAGCTCATGACCTTGTCTGGGAGGATGTAGGAGGATAGTCAAGTAGTCAGGGGAAGGGGCAGAGGCTGCACTGAGGGTTTAGCAGAGGCCTGTAGAGTCACTGTAGACAAAACTAGTTTTGACTCGTTTAACACAAGCAAAATGTCTGTTTAGGACTGATACTTTAAGTGGAAATTATCACTCAAGTGGTTCTTGAAATACAGTATGGGAAAACAACATTTAAGAAAAGCAACACCTTCTCCAAATTCGTCAGGTAAAGAAGCTGTCCAAGTTTTTTCTGGAGCTGTGATGTGGCAACCGCTTTATCATTTATCAGTTTTATACGGTTCTGTTCAACCTAGAAATAAACAAACAAAAACTTTATTCTCTCTCAAAATAGGGTTCAACTATATTGAACATGCATAATGCTTCTTAATAATCCAAATTCATGTCCTGGCCTATAAAAAGCCATTTACACATTAAAATTCAATTTTACAAGATTACTACTGAAAACACTTTGAAAGGATGCCTTTGTTTTATAGAGGACAGAATTCCATGAAGTTCTTTTAAATGGAAGCATAATGATATATAGGAAAATTGGATAAAAATCTATCTGAATTCTATTTACGTGCCACATCTCAATAATACATGTATGGAACGAAAATAATGATATGATGCACTGTTTGTCAAAACTGGTTTTATTAAATCCAGGAAGAATAACCCTGACTTTTCTTCCCCTTCTGCAATACATCAGAAATAAAAGGGAATTAAAGGAGGGGGATTTTCCTCATTATTCTTTTGTTTGTTGTGCTGTAAATTTAGCCTAAAACACACATTAGAAGAAAAACATCACCGATAATCCATACTTAAGACAGCATAAAACATTATAAATTACCTTGAAGTTTTTCAAAATTGCAATCTAAATGCTTCACAGAAAGAAATCAGTTTGAAGTATTAAACCACCATAGGGAATAAAAATAAGTTATAAAGGAAGTAAGTATTTTTGTTATGGACTAGAAAAGGGTGGTGGAATTCTGACTGAATCCTGACACAAACAGGGATTATCAGAGTAAATACCTTCTATCAGTAAGAGAAAGAACCTGCAAAATATAAGCTTCTAGTTTCTTTTGAGAAACATGCTTTTCAGATTCTGGTAAAACTGAGGCTACATAAAATAGTTCTAGTTTTGGTTGTGAGCCTAGCCTTTAACAGCCGAGCCATCCCTTTTCCATCTCTAAGCCAGTCAGCGGTGGTGCACACCTTTAATCCCGCACTTGGGAGGTAGAGGCAGGAGGATCTCTGAGTTTAAGGCCAGTCTGGCCTACAGAGTGAGTTCCTAGACAGTCAGGGCTACACAAATAAAAAATGAAAAGAAAAAAATGAAAACTTTTAAGTGACCAAGAATATACTGGATTTGATGCATACAAAGTATTCAAAACATATGAATCTGCAAACAAACCCCCACAGTGGTCACACTAAGCACATACCACATACGAATAAAACTGCTCATTTCTAACCTATAAAAGCAGTTTTACATGGCTCATACTCATAGCAATAATTATTTCTAGATGATATCACTGCTTTGACTCTATGTCTCCTGTGCAAATGGATTTTGCTTGTGTTTTTTTTTCTTGTGATCCTACTCTCAACTACCTCATGTGGTTCAATGATGTGATGGACAGGTGGGTTTGGCTTTGGTTCCTTGGGATGGCGTACTCTTAGCCGCTCTGTAGCCATTGCAAGTTCATCAACAGCTGACACACGATTTCTCAGAGTCATCCAGTATTCATGAAGTAACTGAAGGGGAAAGATAAAGACACAGAATTAAAATTTTCAAAATCACTAAGATGTACCTTGAGCAAAATGCTTTAATGAGGCCTTCATTTTTTCATTAAATGTTCAAGGAAATGTAATTCCTTAGGCTAATTTAGGACGAGGACATATGAGAAAATAATCTTGTAGGATGCTGCTGCTGTTGCAGTTCTCAGGAAGAACACCTGAAGATTTCATGGTAAGACAAAGCTCGACATAAACCGATACCAGATTTATGTGATCACTACTGTTTTTGTCTTAAAATATTTTTATATTTATATTCCTTAAAAGTCTTAAAGTATCATTATTTCCTTATACTTCCTCCTTTAAGGCTAAATAGGCAATTACTATTATTACTATTTATTATTAATTACTATCAATTAATTCCATTTTATTACCAAAATTTATAAAAATGTTATCAATCACTATAAATATTTTGATAAGCTTTACTCAGTAACATTTTGAAGTAAACACTAGTTGGTGGTATCTCACGGTTGCTCATTCATTTTTCATTTATAAAGTAAAAATGTACAAGATGGAGAGAGGCATGATAAGCACTCATCAAAGGACAGAGCAGCATATGGCAAGATTAGGCTACAGAAAACAATACAAGAATGACAGGGCATTGTAAGAACAACGTCATCCTCCATGGTATGCTGTAATGAACTGTGTTCATCTGCTTTTCATTTATAATAGCAAATATGATGAACTAATGATTTCAACTTTATAAAAGTATGATTCTTCAATTTATCAAAAGTATGAACTGGCATTTTAGACATTATATCTTATTTGACATAATTTTTTAATTTTGTCTTGAAATAGTACAAAAATAGTAACATATGGAAAATGTAACATTATAATTTAAAAATAGTTTCCCCATACCTATATCATATACAAAATCAAAGATAACAAACTTAATAAGAAAACTTATTTTAATAATAAAAAATCCTAGAAGCACATCTCATATAAAGTTACAGTACAAAGGAATCAGTGAAGTGTAAAACTAAAGACAACTTATGCTGCATCCATTGCAATGGTTTTCAGATTTCCAGCTTGAAAAGTATCTGCTCTCCTCCCCAAAATTCAAAGCTGATACTGATATTTGGTTGTTATTCCCCAGGCAAAAATGAAATAAAGCCTTAAGTTAGTTTCATAAAACAGTTGTTAAAGGGGGCTGCAGAAATGGCTGTTCTTCCAGAGGACCTGGGTTCAATTCCTAGAACACACAAGGCAGCTCACTATCTGTAACTCCCGTCACACAGAATCTGACACCTTCACACCAATGCACATAAAAATATATTTAAAAAGGCATATATTAAAAAAGTTAAGATCCAGCTAATAGAATGAAACACACTATTAAGCAAAAGTTTATGACTATTAACTCCAAGTGTCAGTTTAATAATTTTTGTTTATTAATTTAATAAAAATAATTTTTCAAGTATTTTCTGTATTACAATAACTCTACCTTATATTCCTTCTTCCATGCCTCGAAAAGATCCATTGAAACACTTCCTTCATCTACATATTCGACATCGAACCTATGTGATCTTGCAAATGACAATATTGCTTTCATAGATCGCTCTGTCTCACTTGTTGCCCACAGGCCCCGGGTAGTAGTAGGTGCTCTATCATCCACAAGTCCTTCCTCATCTTCTATCATTTCTTCAAAGATTGCCGTCTGGCCTTTGACTCTGGAAAGATAACAAAACCAAGTAATCCTAACTGCTTCCAGTGAGTATTAGCAGAAGGATGCCATTAGGACAAACAGAAAAGCAAGTTCAGTAGCTCTATGGCAATTTTCACATCAATACATTAATACTTATAGGTCTTTGAAAAAAGAAATAACAGCAATTCTGAAAATTGTCCTGTTTTGCTTTGTTTTATATTTTTGAGACAGAGTCTCATGTGGTTCAGACTAGCCTCACATTCCTACATAGCAGAGGCTGGCCTTGAACTCCTGATTGTCCTTCCTTCAACTTTCAAAGGTTAGATTACAGGTGTATGTGTTTTGCCTAATGTTTCATGAGCACAATCCAGGATAATAGCAAATAAACAAATAAAACCACCTAATAACACCACCACCAAAAAATTGAATCTCTAAATTTCATTCTATAAGTCACATTCTGAGAATTCTGAGCTACAACCATTACCAGCCATTAAAAAATAAAGAAGAAAAGACAAAGTGGCAACCGAGCACAGGCCACAATCAGAGCATAGACTTGCCTACACACCCTAAGTACGGCAATCCCATCACACGACAAGATCTCTGATGAAGAAAATAACAACTGTCACTAATTTTTTATTGGGTACTTACTATATACTAAGCACTTTGCTAAATAGTTTTATATATATTTCCTTATTTAATACTGAAAAAAAATGTAAGGTTGTTACCTTCACTTCACGAGGGTGAGAGAGATAGTTTGCCCTTGTCAGTGGACAGGGATTTGAGTTCAAATCCACCAGACTATTGAGCCTGAGATCTTACCACTACTCTCAATTGCTCCTTATTTACGATAATTACAGACTGTCCCTCATGAACATTTAGCAGTAACTTCTAAAGAAAAAAATGGGCATGTTAGATGCCAAATGATCATTAAATTGATTTAATACAGGAAAAATATAACAAAGGTCATAACAGAAAATACAGTCACATAATCAGACATTCAATCCTCAGTGAACTTACGTGTTAGAAAATAGTTTTGATTCATACTCTGTGAACAATTCATCGGCTTTACAAAAGATGCAGCTGAAAGAGATTATCAGAGAAATATTCACAAATTCAACCAGCAATAATTTCTTAAAAAAAGCTTAACATTTTGTATTTTATTTTTCTAACAAAGAATGTAAGAAAAATAACATGGTTGTCAAGCATATAATCCTTGATTTGCTTTATTTTTAAAAATACATATCTACACCTGTCTGAATTAAGAGAAAATGGTTCAATTCATGGGCAACTGTTTCTAGCGTCAGACCAAATGTGTCTTCCTGAAAGATGCTGTACCCTCCATGACCCCATCACCCACCAGTTGAGAGGGAGACAGACCAAATGTGACTTCCTGGAAGATGCTGTATCCTGCATGACCCCACCACCCACCAGTTGAGAGGGAGTCTAGCTGGTCGCAGGTGGCAGACTGTGGCAGACTCAATCACATCACGGGATGGAGGTCGCTCCAGCTTCTTCACAGCCTCTCTCACGAGCTTCTGGAACTTACTGAGCTCTTCCATTTGTGTTGTGAGTAAGAACTGAAGACCTCTGCAGTCACGGAACCTTATTCCCATCACCAGTACAGCACACAACACAAAGAAAGGAACAAGTCAGTTTCTCCAGAAAATGTTTGTCAATCACAGTGTTAAATAAATGAACAAACTCACACACTCTGCTGACACTTCCTTTCAGAGTATGCCCAGTGGTATCTACTAGTATACTCAAGGAGTTTGATGATTCTATCTTTGGGAACTAAAATAGAGATGATAGTATCTTTCAAAGATCAGGACTAATACACATTCTAACTTTTAAAGGCTGGAACACTATAAATTATATCTTCTGACATTCTTTTCCTATTTAGAGTGTAGACTACAGGATAAAACAAAATTGAGAAGAAAAATGGACACATATTATAAAAATGTAATTAAGCCAGATGCAGTGGTACAAGTTTTTAATCCCAGCAACTCATTGTGGTCTACACAATGAGTTCAGGGCAGAGCTACTCAGAGAGAGTATGAAACAATAGCAACCAAGAACAGACCCTGAAGGCTCTAAAAGGTTTCATAAGACGACCATCAAGAAAAAAGGTCTGTATTTTAGACATAATATCTAATATTTCTGTTGAAAATACACAACAAAACGTGCAAAACCTGCATGTCCTAAGTACATGATGGGATACTGAACTGCACCTCCTGATACTAAATGGTCTAAACAATGGGAATTATACAGTGATTCTGTTTTATACTGTTTCCTTACTTCTCCGACATAGAGAGCTTATCAGTTTGTTGCTTGTAGTTACTACTTATTTCATTTCGCACCCGCTGAACAAGTTCCTCATCAACAGAAAATTCCACTGCTCTGTGGATTACATTCAGCCACCAAGGAGAATTAGAATGAATCTGGAAAAAAATGCCAAAACTGACCAATTACTACATATATTTAGCATTTACTGAGAAAAGTGATGTGAAGAACGAAAAAAAAAACCATTAAGTTCTGTTGTCAAAGGACAACAACAGATAAATGTGTGTATACTGTATATATTTACATCACACAGGAAGACAAACTCTGCATATATTGGGCAAATATCTCTTTTGTATTCATAACAAGAGAGTTGCTCTTTGGAATACTATAGATGAATGAGACTTTATATAAAACTTGTGTATCAAAGCTGTATTAAAAAGTATTTTACCAAGAAGAAAACTCAGGCCTCTCTAAGGGTATAGGGCAACACAGTTAACTAAGGTATATCTAACCAATGAGTATCAAACTGGATTCTACTGAATAAAAGCAAAATTATGACTGGGTACTAAATAATTAATGAATTACGAATGTAACACACGGAACAACTGATAAAAAATTCTAAGTAGAAGACAATGTGTTTGTGTTGTCTCCTCTTAGATTATTTTCTGGTGTCATAAAAAAGAAATTTAGAAAGGATAAAAGGCATCCTGTCTGTAAGGTTAAAATTGGGGATTCTAAATGTGAAGAAAGCCATAGCTAATATCAGAAAGAAATTATAGAAGCTTTTATACTTTCTCCAAAGGACAAACTATTATTTATCCAACATAAAAGGAATCCACTAGAATTAAAAAAAAAATAAAACTGAACCTTAGCCAGGCGATATTGGCAAATGCCTTTAATCCCAGCACTCAGGAGGCAGAGACAGGTGGATCTCTTTGAGTTCAAGGCCAGCCTGGTCTACAAGAGCTAGTTCCAGGACAAGTTCCTAAGTTACAGAGAAACCCTGTCTTGAAAAATCAAAAAGAAAAAGAAAGAAAACTGAACCTTAAAATAGTTGACTCATCCACCTAGATAGACACTCATCTACTCTAGAACAGACATACTATTAACTACTAATAAACTTATTGCAGTGGTTTTAATGAGAATGCCCTCACTGGCTATTATATTTGAATTCTTGGTTCCCATTTGGTAGAAGTATTTGTCAAGGATTAGGAGGTGTGGCTTTGTTGGAGGAGGTTTGTCACAAGGGGAAGGCTTTGAGTTTCGAAAGACTCACTCCATTCCCAGCATATTCTCTCTCTCTGCCTCATGCTTATGGATCAAGACATGAACTCTCAGTTGTTTTGGCCTCCATGCCTTTGCTCTGCCTTCATGGACTCCTCAATCTCTGAAACCATAAACCCAAATAAACACTTTTCTTTATAAGATGCCTTGGTCATGGTATTCTGATAAGCCACAGAAAAGTAACTAAGACATCTGTGTTATGATACAGGCACTCAACAAGGTGCTAAGAATTCAAAAGGGAACAAGAAGTTCAAGAATTTTCCCAAACAAAATAGATTCAAACTGCTATCTGGGGACAAGCACAAGAAAGAAGCCTACACATTGGTACCTTCCTTTGGAGCTCCCGGATGGACTGCTGTACAGGCTGCAAAGCTTGCTGGGCTTCAGCAACTTCTGTGTTACACTTGCTCATATAGTGTTCTCGAAGTTGCTTGGCCTGTGTTGAAGCAGAGTCAATACAAACTTTTACTTGAGGGTTACTTGAACATTATTTAGTATGATGTTTCAGTAACAATGTGGTCACTCCATACATTTAAAGTTCCTTGATTTATATATAAAATTCCATGGTGTAAAAAATAAAATACAGTTGTTCTAGAAATTCCTAATGAAAACGAAAAGAACAAAACTGGTATGTCCAAGCCACAAAAGATTATAATCCTAAAGATTTATCCCTTATAGGATAAAAAAATTAATATTTTACAAATGAGGCAAGAAATATAGAATTACTTCTCTGATTTAGTTGTGGCAATGCCTTTAAGAAATGTAGTTTTTTCTTTTACTTATTGCTTTTATTGAGCTATATATTTTTCTCCACTCCTCTCCCTTCGCTTCCAATTCACTTAGGAGATCTTGTCTTTTTCCACTTCCCATGTAGATTAGATCCATGTATGTCTCTCTTAGGAACCTCTTTGTTGTCTAGGTTCTCTGGGGTTTGTTTTTCTTTGCTTTATGTCTAAAAGCCACTTATGCTGTGATAAGTTGAAAAATTTGAAACATGAAAACATTTGAAATGTGATAAAAGAGTGTAAGTGGTGATATCTGGAAGCATCAAGTTTCTGCAAAAATAAAATTATTATTTATTTTTTGTTCTTTGACTATTTTGTTTGTACACTACTGAATAATGAGCAGGTAATCTGATAACCCTGCCTCTTCCATTACAAAATAAAATACTTTGGATAAGCTTAAAAAATTGCTGTAGTTTAAAAATAATTCTTGAACATACAATAACAAAAGTGTTAGAAACTGAGCCTGTTCCTCTAAAATTTATTTGCTGAAGTTCTGACCCTCAGTGTGATTGCACTTGGAGATAGGACCTGTAAGAAGGTAACTAAGGTCAAAGGCCATATGGGTAGTGCCCTAGTAGAGTCCTTAGGAGAAAAGAAACACCAGGGATGTACAAGAACAAAACACAGGCCACATAAGACAGCAGTATCTAAATCAAAGAGAGGAGGACCTGGAGGAGACATTAAACACATAGACTTGAGGAAATACACCTTAATTCTGGATTTCAAACTCGAGAACTGTAAGAAATATTTATTCTTTAAGCCCCCAGCCTGTAGTGTTCTTAGGACAGTCTGAGTAGACAAATACTACCATGAATAAAACATAATATGCTATTTGAAGCTACGGAGGTGGCTCGGTAGTTACAGGGCATGCCCCACAAGCCAGAAGATCAGCTCTCAGGTCCCCAGACACACATGCCTGGTGAACATGGCAGCTTGCCTTAGATCCAGCCCTGGAAGATGGAAAGGCGGGGTCTTCTGGGCAAAACGGCTGGCACTAGTAGCTCTATTAATGATCTCTGGGTTTGACTGAGAGACTCTGACTCAAAGAGCCAGACAGAAGAGTAGTCAAGAATGACTCCTGAAATCAATCTTATGCCTCCACATTCATGCATACACATGTACACAAATGAGAGCATGCATATATGCGTGTACATCACAAACATATACAGATGAAAAGAAAAAGCAATAAACACACATATAGGCATGCACACACACACACACACAGTGGTATAGTGTTTAGCTTTCAAAAAAGGATAATTTCCTGTTATTTGTAACAGCATAGGTAAACATAGAGGACATTAAACTAAATAAAACAAGCAACAAATTAAAAGATAAATTATGCATGACCTCACTTGGATGGAGAGAATGGAGGTTGCTAGGTGTTGACAGAGATTTCTGTCCCGCCTGATCCCGTAGCCATTTAGTCCCAAAGAAACACTACAGCTAGGGGCTGCAGATTGAGGGGATACTGGTCAAAGGACTATACACCAATGACTATAGCCACATTATACTATTGAGAATAGATTTTAAATATTTTCACTATAAAAATTAAGTATATGAGGTAATGGGGAGAGATTTTGTTTAGTTAGCCACTCTACAATATCTGTATACATCAAAACATCATTTTGTATACTATAAATCCATGAAATTTTATCAACAAAAATTACTCATTTTAACAAATACAAAGGTATAAATGTACTTATAAAATCCAAATTTTCTATCTTGTTGATTCCAATAAAAACTCTTACTTTGAGGTTCAATATATTTTAACCATATCCACTCTTTCAAGTTACTGATGTTCTTCCTCTTTGATCTTAAAAAAAGGCAAAAGTCCTTGGGAGAATTAGTATAGCAAGTTATTAAGAATTTCTAGTAAAACAACTCATAGTATCATTCCTTTCAATAAAACTCTTAGAGCAGTGTTCTCAACCTATGGGTCATGACCCATGGGGGGCACATCAAAGGACCCTTTCACAGGGGTCACCTAAGGCCACCAGAAAACAAATATTTATGTGAAAATCCACAACAGTTGCAAATTTAGTTATGAAGTAGCAATGAAAATAACTTATGGTTGGGGGTCACAACATGAGGAACTGTGTTAAAGGGTCACAACATGAGGAAACTTGAGAACAACTGCTCTAGAGAGAAATGCGGCTGAGAACTTAAGTTCACGTGCTCTCTGAAATAAAGCAAAGAAAGGAAGAGAATGTAACTTTTCTGTTTATACAATTCATAGTCCTACCATAAATCATTAATGCAGTATATACAAGCCAAGTAACACATTGGTAAATAGAGCACCGGACAAACAAATAATATGGAGTCCAATATTCTCTGTCATTCCAAGTCACCACTGCAAAGTTTGAAACATCAAAATTACAGGAAAACATGGCTGGCTACATTTACTTAAATGTTATATACACTAGAAATACCTAAATGAAATATAAAGTTTGAAAAAGTAAACTTTCGTAAGTAGAATGAAAAGAATAACAATTACCTCTTCTTCAAGTCTGCCATCTCTTAAGGTGGGAGGTATCCCTGGGTGTTTGGCTGCCAAGAGCTCCATTAAGTTATGTGTGGCATGAAGTCTCTATAAACACAAAAGGTGATGATATGATGCAATGCAGTGGACACCATATCATCTACTGTGTGGCACACAGAGCATGAATTCAAGCCTCTCTTGTTGAATACTTTTCATCTGAAAATGTTTGAATGACATTGTTTTTATCCAGGGGAAAGTGAACAGCAAAAGTCTTAAATCACAACATGAATTTTCTTCAATTAAGGATATACATTTTCCTGTAGTATGGCTATGTACTCAGCAAAGTACGAATACACGGGTATACCTTCTTTTTTATTGTACATGCAAAAGTCTACATAGGAAATTGCAGGACTCAAGACCACACAGTAATATAGAAAGGTTGACTGCAATAACTTGAATCTTTTTCTAGAAACTGAGTCTGAAAGTGTTTAACAGCATTATGACAAAAACAGAGATAATGAAAACACATGTTATCTGAACTCACTGAGCTTATGAATAGTCAGCAACTGGCGAGAGGTTAGAGGCAATGAGCAGAACCAAAGTGAAATCACAGTGGTTTTTATCTGGGAAGATAGCTAAGGCTAAAATATGATTAGGACAGAGTTCTGGTAATATGATTTGGTGCCAGTGATATAAGACTTTCAGGGCTCACTTTATCTGGGCATAGATTACTAGCTATAGCATAAGTCTCTGTGGAGTCTACACAACCATGTTTTAGGTCTTTTCAACATGGCTCCTTAAACCACAAAGTGAATAGTACTAGCAGATTTAATATCAAAAAGGTACAAATGATACTAGAGATACGTGTTTCATGTTCTCTGTGTGTGCATGTGGAAAATGACCTATTAATTTTTGTATAAGTAGTTAGAAGGGAAAATATGTGTAGAATTTTATCCCAGAAGAACAGCATTGCTGACCTGACTAGAGAGAGTAGGATTCAGTGAGCAACACTTTGCTAGGCAGCTGACATAAACTAATGATAAGCAAGAAAGAAGCTGATGGCTTATCCTTTGATTTTGAACTTAGAAATTTGGACCTCAGACTGTCTTCTTGCCCCTCTTCAATCTTTATTTCCTTTCTTGAAGAACAAGACATCAATCCCTGAGGTACACACGTTTAAGGTCCACGTCCTGCCTTGTTAATCTTTGCAGAAATAAGTACCCTTCATTTGACCTTTGCCCTATTTCTGCCCCCTTTATACACTTTTCCAAATGTCTATTGTAGCACATAGATATGCAAGTTCTAAAGTCTTTGCGAATGACAAAGTCAACTTACCTAGGTATCAAGCCCAAGCTTGCCGAGATTAATAAACGAGCCTTTATTTCTCACTTAGCTAGAATCTTACCTACGATTTGCTGAGAAAGAGCAGCTAGTGATATAATTCAAACATGCAAATCCTACAAGGCTTCTAAGTAGAACTTAGAAGACCAAGGGTCACAGTTATTTTACTCAGTTTCACTCTCTTAGTTTTAGCTCATTTTTATTTCTGATAAAGGTTATTTGAATAAACATGGTAATGTGCATATGGAAAATTATAAAATTAGACTACTCTCTGAATTACAAACAATTACAACTATCTACCAGTGTAGCTAGAGGCCCACATAGAGAGAACAGTGGTGATTCTCAAACTTTATCATATTCACAAACCACTCCAGGAGCACATTTAAAAGAAGGAATACCAGCTTTTATCTCTAGTTATTGGGACTCAGTTCACTGTTAAATTTTATTTTAATATTTTGAAAAGTCATTGTTTAAAACAATTTGAATGCACACTTGACACTTTTCAGGCTACACTTACTTGAAGAGAATCCGTTTTGAGTTTTCCTTTGTGCTCCTCGGAGGAGCGTAGCACTTCTCTGTACAGCTCTGCTGCCGAGGCATACTCGCCTGAGGAATTAGAACGCATTGAAAGACACAAGTCACATCACTCCCAATGTTACTCAGTCATCTGTAATCTAAAAAGCTGTACTAGAAAAAGAATAATTATAACTCTTATTATTATTGATCTTTCACTGCTTGGATTTTGCACATGCTGGACAACCGCCCTATCACCAAACTGCTCTATTCCCAACCTCATTATTTTTGTAGGTTAAAGAATCTGACCTTGAATAGGATTATTCTACCTTTTTTAAAGGTGATTATCATTCCCTTATTGCACAGGATATTTTATTGTTTTAAATTATACTGATATATATGTAAAATAAAAATATATTTGCAATTCCTTGAGATTATACTGAATAATTAAATATAAAAAATAATAATTCATATTAGAGGTAAAGGTTGTCAATTAGCATTCATTATAGCTTAAAAATAAGGACAAATTTGGGATATCAGTAGTGATAAGTATTTATAACATTCTCAGAAAAGTAACAAACTTTTACTGAAATACATACTTGTTCCTAGTATATAAAGCATACCAAAGTGGACTCGGGGGAGGACTTGGAGGTTTCATCCCTACACAAAGAACTACAGGCAACTAAGGAATGCTGAAGAGTGGGAGAAAGTCTTCCTCAGGGAAGAGCACACCAACTGGTTACACCAAATGTCAGCACTGAAATCATATACATACAAGTAACATTATACAGACTAACATGTTATATTTATGAATATATATGTATACAAACATATATATGCATGTAACAACTATTAATGAAAAAAGAGGCCGTGATTTTGAAAGTGAGCAAGAAGGAATGCATCAGTGAGTTTAAAGGGAAGAAATGGGGGAGGGAATGGCGTAATTATGTAATAATCTCAAAAATGAGAAAAACAATATTAAAAACAACACTTCAAAAACCAAGAGTTGTCTGTAATGTTAGCACTATGAGGGAAGAGGACGGGGCCTCACTGATCAGTAAGATGCACAGTGCTACATAGCAAGCTCTAGGCCACCTGGACTAGAATAAAACCTGTCTCGAGGATAAAACAAGAGAAAACGTGCAGAAACCAACACAGATCTTAGGAACCCTTCCACTTCTGGTCACACACATCACAGTCTGTTTGTGCATATTTGGTTTTCTTTGCTTATACGTCACGGTTTATGGACAAGAAGCATTTCAAAAAAGCATCTACTGAAACAGTCGGCCAAACAACAGCCAACGAATTAAATCTGACCTGCACTTTTATGTAATTTCTCAGTAAAGAATGGCTTTTACATTTTTACTTTTTGAGGTGCTGGGATTGAAGGATGCCAAGCAAGTGAACCAATTGCCACTGAGCTACACGCTGAGCCTAATTTTACATTTTAAACATTGGAAAGAACTTCACAAGATGATGTTTTATGACACAAAAGATAGAATGACCGTAAACAGCCTTATTGGAGCCCAGCTCTGCTCACTCCTGTACTGTCCACAGCTGCCTGTATGCTACAGAAGCAGGACTGGGTGGATGCTGAGGGGACCCATGCCTCACAACGTCTATAAGGTCGTCTCTAGCTTATTGGAGAGAAGGGTGAAGACGTCGAAGGAAAGGAGAGAAGAGTCAAATTTAGTGTCTTAAATAATAGCTTCTACTTGTATTTGTTTCCTGAGGAAAATCTCATAACTAAATTACAAATTAAATTTAAAATTGAATGCCAGAAAAGTTGTAAAGTACAAAAACCGTGTAAAGATGCTGCTGTTTCTTTGCCAAGAAAGCATGCTATTCTTTCACCAAAATAAAACCTTTAAAGTAGTTTTAATAATATTTAGGGTTATATTTATAACCCCAATCCCCTTTCTCTCCTTTTCCTATTTTTAAGATCATCTATAAGTCCATGTATATGTATGTATGCATATACACACATGCCCATATACATACACATACTATAAAGCATTCTAAAACACTGAGGACTCAGCTAATTTCTATTCCATATGATACGGTAAATGATTAGTTTTACAAAAATAAGGTCATCTGATATAATGGGGAGTGATACGCAGTTATCTTCATACAGTGAATTCTTTAAAAGCAGGATCTCCCTATTTAGCCTCACTGACTTTGAATTCCTATTTTCTTGCTTCAGCCTTACTAGTGCTAAGACAGAAATGCCACTCAATAGGTATATGGAAACAATTAGTGCCTATAACTACTTGTTATAAAGGACAATCATCTAATAAAGTCCAATTTAATGGAAGTATCACAGCTTAGACCATAATCTGAGCAGCTGATCAAAACACCGTGCAAACTAGGCCGACCTCAAATTTGTAGCAGATATCTTGCCTCTGGCTCCCAAGTGCTACGATAATAGGCATGTGCACCAAGTTGGACATTAGCACGATCTTGAGAAAGCAACTAAACCTTTATGAATGTGTTTCCTTAAGCAAAACGGGTAACACCACAGTTACCAAGCAATTATATGAATAAAATAGCGTATAGACATGAAACTGTTATGCACAATATAAAATGCATTTAGAAAAAGATCTTTTCGAGCCAGGTGTGATGATGTATGTCTTTAATCCCTGCACTCAGGAGGCAGAGGCAGGTGGATCTCCGTGAGGTAGAAGCCAGCCTTGTCTACAAAGCGAGTTCCAGGATAGCCAAGAGACAAGAGAAATCCTGTCTTGGAAACAAACAAACAAAAAAACAAACAAACAAAGAAGAAAAGAAAATAGGAAGAAGAGAGAAAAAGATCATTTCTGGCTGTAACCCCAACTTGTTTCAGAAGACTGAGGAAAAGGGAAGAGGAATACATAGTTTGAATAACCCAAGGCCACACAGCCACATTCAAGGCCTGGTCTGGGTTAAACAGAGACCTATTTTTAGAGTTGGACAATGATCATTTCTCAGATAGGATGTTAGATTTCAACGATCCCAAAGTATTTTAAATATCACATTCATTATTCACACATTTTTCAAGAGCAAGCATATGTATTTTTCACTTATAGTATGATGAGGAACCTCCTTCAGGCAATGGCCTTTAAGAGGCTGGACAAGGTGGGAGCATGACTTCTGGGTTCCCAGAAAACCTGCCATCATGCCCAGCTCTCCCCTCTCTTCTTCCTGTGCTTCACGCCTTGAGGCTGGACCCCCGTTCCTGTTCCGTGAGCTTTCCCCTTTAATAAAGAAAAACCTTAGAATACTCTTTTTGGAGTCAGCTTGGATTTGACTCGTGTTTCTCCCACTTTTACAAGTTCAGCTTCAATGGTAGTGAAGTAATCTATAAACTCTAATAACAATTACTCTAGTCAATTAAGTTTACACTGTAAAACGCTGATATTAGATGATACATATTTTCCTAATTTTTGCTTAATTCTGCCCAAGTTGGTATTAAAAAAGTTCAAGTAAAAAATTCTTTATCAGAGTTATTTGTCTTTTTAGTCTTGGCTTTATGGACTGTAAGATCCGGGTATTTTGGAATTTAGACTGACTCCTAGACTACTACAGTTAGGACATGCTTAGCAAAATGATGCTATGGTGGTTAAAAATAGATGCAATATAAATTCATAAAAACTATTGAGCCTAGCAATGTCCCAAAAGAAAGATTTTCTCAAAGTTGTTAGTGCTATATTTGGAATATTACTCAGACATAACCCCTATTTTGTCCTATCATTAATTACTGCCAATAAAACAAGGTGAAATTACTGAGACTCTGATTTAACTTCATACTATACTCTAGAACATGAGAAGAGTTGGATCCCAAGTTTTCAGTGATTCTCTGCTTCATAGTAGAATGACAGACACTTCCTTGGGGAGGCAAAGAAAGGGCTACTCTCTACTGCGATCTAAAGGACTGATGCAGGCATCCTGAGTGTCAGAGGCCAGCTCAGTTACAACTGCACAGGAGAAGCCAGATGTCGTCCTGCTCTTTCAGAGCTTCTTCTACCCAGCTTGTGAGGCTCCTAGTTTTTCCCAAGCATCTGGGAAAGGAAGAAACACTTCCTGGTATGGTTCTGCCATGCCAAAGAACAGATAAAGCAGCCCAATTAAAGGCTTTTTAGGACACTATTTTGTACTCTACAGAAAGTATATATTTCTCTGACTAAATTATTTTCCTTTGGTATATGTGTGTGTGCAGGTACATGTGTGTGTGTGTGTGTGTATGTGTGTGTGTGTGTGTGTGTCTGATGCACAAGCATGTGTGTGCAGGCCAAAGGACAATATGGAGTGGCTGCTGTTGCTCAGGTACTGTCTATATTATTTTTGGAGACAGGGTCTCGTCATGGCCTGTTCTGTTGCTCAGGTACTGT
>LOEQ01007540.1:17087-42478 GCA_001685075.1 Bramus lutescens | reverse complement strand
CCTGTTCTGTTGCTCAGGTACTGTCTACATTATTTTTGGAGACAGGGTCTCGTCCTGGCCTGTTCTGTTGCTCAGGTACTGTCAACATTATTTTTGGAGACAGGGTCTGGTCATGGCATGTTCTCCAGCTGCTAGGCTGGAAGGCCTGTCTGTCTCCCAACTGCTGGATTATAAGAGTGCACTAACATCCCAGACTGGTTCTTTTAAACATGTGTTCTAGAGGATAAAACTCATTTGCTTGCAAGGCACGGAGCTTTACTGAGCTACCACTCCAGCCCCCCTTTAAATGATGTTTTAAGTTGTTAGTATGTAAATGAGAATAGCTATAATATTTTTCCCCATAACCATGCACTAGTATATTAGGAACTATCATTGTACTTGATGGTGCAGAAGGGGGTTACTTGTGGAGGACTGAGAAAATGCTGTGTATCACAATAAGGCTCCCTACCTCTAACACTATGAAGCAGATTTCGTGTCATCAAAAGAGGGTATATAGAAGAAACCCTAGTGAATGCCTGATAGTGTACAGTACTGAGACCTCTGTGTACAGTTTCTTATTAGGCACATATTGTTATGGTAGAGTTAAATGTATAAATCATCATGAGCGATTAATGTAACAGAACAACTATAAATACATTTTTGATTATTTTATGCTTCAAAATTCTCTTTAATTACTGATGTGCTGCACCTTATACATCTTGATATTTTGCTCTTTTTTATTGATATATATTTTTTAATTATTTACTTACTTATAAGTGAGGAGGGGATACATGCCAAAGTGCACACTTGGAGGTAGAGGACAACTTGTGAGTTCTCTCCTCCCAAAATGTGGGTCCTAGGAATTGAACTTGGGTCATCAAACTTGGCAGCAGGTACCTTTACCCACTGAGGCCCCTCACCAGTCTTTGATAGTGAGTTCAATCCCACTGTGGTAATAAAATAAGTATTGGAAGACTTGAATCTTTATGTTTATTGACTTGCTTTATACCCTAGATGTGTACTTGAAAAGAGTATATATTTCCCTCTGGCTGGGTACAGTGTTCAGTAAGTGCTTCCCAGGTGACTTTGGTCAAGTCCCTGTTCTAGTGGTTAAGTGTTGACACAGTATTATCTATTTGTTCTGTAATTGAGGGGGTACTGACACTTCCTACTACAATTACAGGTCTATCAATTTTTGTTGCATTTACTTGGAAACAGAGGCTTTAGTTATATATGCAAAATTTCAGATTTTATTTTGCATCTTCCTTTCTACATCTACATGGCATACACAATGGTATGAAAGAAATGAATTTACAGTATTATAATTAGAAAAATCAATGAAAAATACTTCCAGGAAAGTGTCAAAATTTAATTGTTTTTCTATGTCTAAATGTTCTGGCTGATTATTCACTATAAAAGACTAAGATAAGTATCTTATAACAAAATCTTTTTCATATTGTAATTTTCTAAAATTTTCTTATTTTCAAAACTTTCTGAAATAAAGATGTTTGCTTAAGGTTCATGTGCACTGACTGTTCTTGACATGTTCTACGTAAGGGTTCTTTGTATAACCCTATCCATTTAACTCAAATCAATAGTGTGTGACAGCATCCCTCTGTACCTAACCTTCCTCAGAAAGTCCTGGAAGAATCAGATATAATAAAGCAATCACCTTCTACCTTTAATGATATGGATGCCTGCTAAGCCGTTGAGGGCACAAACTAGTTGCCGGTGGGCTTCTTCACATTCCGTTCCACATTTCTTCTGCAAAGATGTCAGCAGCTCTTCCATTGTCATGGTGCTAAAAGAAGGAGACATCTTTCAGAACTGGAACAAACCCCAAATACTATCACAGCAGGAAAATCACGCTGTCCTCGGGGAAGAGTGCAGGAATCTTAATAGTTTTTGCACAAACCAGCAGTTTGAGTATGTGTGTGTGTCTATCTGGTACGTCATTATGTGTGTGTGTCTATCTGGTACGACATTATGTGTGTATGTGTGTGCACACATGTGAGGTAATGGGAACCACGTTCAGTCCTTTGAAAGAGCAGCAAGAGCTCTGAACCGCTGAACCATCTCCAAGTCCTTCACCTTCAGTTTTACAGTTACTGTTTTTACTTCACTGTTACTAATACAGCAAGTATTCTCCCACCTGACCTGCCTTCTTTTAAGTATTTGTACTTTATTCAAGGGAGAAAGGAACTAGAAAAATTTCTCATAAGTACAAAGTAAAATATGATCCATTTGAAACAGTACAAGGATCACAATGTAGGACTGGGTCTGAATCAATCCCTATATAATTCTCTAAATTTATGCTTTACTGTAAATTTAATTTTTAGTTTATAAAATAAAAGTAAGGGATGTTTCAATGGTCAAGTAAAATGCCATTTCCATTAGAGGGATATCATAAACTACCATTTAAATAGAAATTATTTCAATAGCAATCTGTAATTCTTAAAACTATTACCAATTCAGGTTATAATGTATGAATTATCATCTTTACCATTTCTAGCTGTCTATAAATCCATTCAAAGGTAAGCCCCAAATATAATCGTCTCTATAGCTCTTTGACAGCTAAGAGTTTCTTATAATCCCAGGTACTAAAAACAGGCCAGATTTTGAGGTGCAGTCCAATCCAAAAACAGAATACCGGAACAACAGAACATATCAAAGGATATAGCTAGCACAATTAGAAAGAAAATACTTAGTGGCAATCTATCTGCTCCCTCATATGGGAAACTAGGCATACATTAAGAACAAAAATTTTTGTCAGGTGTGGTGGTGCATGCTTTTAAATACTTGGGAGGCAGAGACTGGAGAATCCTGGCTGGCCTACAGAGTGAGTTCCAGGACAGTCAGGGCTACACAGAGAAACCCTGTTTGAAAAGCATGCACACAGGGGTGGGCTGGACAAAAAAGTACAGGCAAAAAAGCCAAAAAAACAAATGAACTCTCCAAACCAAAAATGCAAAAATACAGCCACAAAAACCTGCTATAATTATTCGAATTTTAAAAGAAATGTTCAAAAACACGGAAAAAGCCTTTTCTTATGACTCTTTCACAAATGAGGCTCCATACGAAGAAAACCACGAAACTAAAAGAAATAACTGATACCTAGCCAGACGTCCCTGAATAAAACTGGGAGTCAAAGTGCTTAAATACAGCCTACTATTGCAACATAAACCCCACAGAAGGAAACTGATAGTAAAACCTCTTCTGGAGTGGCAAGAACTCCCCACGGACAGCCTGCGGATGGCAGCAGGCTTGTCTGAGCCGAAGCAGAGGATACAGGATGGAGGTGACAGTCCTTCTGTCCAAGCTGCTCAGTTTCAGGGCCCAGTCAGAGATCTTCCTGAGCTTTACCACGGCATCCTGGCAGCACACCTCATGCTGGCGGTGATAGAAATGCCTCTCTACGGGAGAAAAGTGGAGCCAGTGCATTTCTTCAGTCTGAGGTGGAATCTGGATCTGTATTGGGAAGTTGGAAACAACAATTTAAGCTAAAGTTTTAACTTTGCATCCAAGCTTAGTTTCCTTAGTAAAAGGTTGACACACTGACTTGATCAATGACATCTTTCTTTGCAGACCTCCACAGTATCTTGGCAATAAAACTGTAGAGATGCTGAGGATTCTTCTTGCAGTATGGTCGATAGAGAAGTCGAATCCACCAGTGTTTGACACAGTAAGGTTCAATCCCAAGAAAGACCACCAGACCAAAGAGATCTACATAGGAAAAGGTACAGGACAGCAGGGATAATTGTTTCTGAATTTCTTCATTGCTCTTTTGCGTAAGATCACCCAAAGACCCACAAACACACACAGAACTTGTTTGAAGATTCATCTTGTAGCCTCTTGCATCTGAACATTTAATTCCAGATCAGTTTACACTTCTGAGAATCTACTGTTCTGCTCAAACTGCTGAAATACTTAAAATGTAACAACTACTACCACAGCTTGCACTTAAAAGCCTGGCAGTGCATACTTCTTCAGATTTGCTTAATTAAGATGCAAGCATCAAAGTAAGACTTGCCAAATGAGAAAAGTATGAAAAAAATGAAGTAATCTCATGCGATACAGAGAATATGCTCTGACCCAACGTTCCTAATGATCTACTAATTTCATTTCTAAGGAACTAGCTTAAGACAATAATGAAATATACAAAAAATTTAATTAATGAATCACCACTCTTAACCACTGAGTTATTTCTTCAGCTCTGAGTGTAATTTTCTTTATGCTTTTATATATCATTAATTAAAAAATATAGTAAATAGTCTCTTCAAAATAAGCAAGAATTTTTTTTTAAATTCCACAACTCCAAGTTAGATGAAGTCCCAACTTGGAGAGGGAAGTTGAGAACACAGTCCCATCCTATGCTCTGGAGCTACTGGCAACTGTTAGCTGCTGGGAAAGGGGGAGTTTTCTTTAACAGCATAGTCCCCAGTGAGCCTCTAGTGGAAGACCACATACTCCAAAATATTTAGGCAGCACAAGCCGTTCTGGTGAGTGAACTGGGGAAGAATTCGGGGAGGCAGGTGAATATGATCAAGACACATTGTGTAAAACTCTAAAGAAACTATAAAAACATAAAAATGTAAAAACCACAACTACCTATAACATCATATGAAGATGACAGACATTTTAGGTTGAAATTATTTTGTTAGACAGGGCCTCCTCAGTAGCGGAATTAAGTGACCCTCATAGTACATGGGAATTAGTAACAAAAGCTTATCTGCAGGAATCAGATTTATAGTTCAGATTACATCAGTTCAGCTACTTACATTCTATTTCACTGAGGTCTTAAAACCCTCAAATTATATCTGCCTAAGACAAATTAATATTCTTCTTATCCAAAGATGTTTTCCTCTAGTATTATTTATAGAGAAATGTATAAGTCAGCAATGTACCAAAACATAAGCCCTTGTTAAGTTTCCTCATCCACTTTTTCTATTTCTCTAAGATAACTCTAGTCTAGAACCATAATGATCGCACTGCATGCCTCCATCAATCCTTGGAGGCAATCATCTGATATCCTAGTATATACTTCGTTCTCTGCTAAATAATTTCCCACATTACAATGAATGATCTTCTGAAATATAAATTTATCTACAAGATGAGAGTAAAACACTGTCTAAATTCTTCTAACAGCTCCCAATTTTTCTTGAGACTATCAAAGACACTATCATGGTCTAAAAGGTCCATTTTGGCTTTCTCTATACCTATCTATTGAGTCTCGGCATGCACATGATTTCTCCATACTTTAGCTGGAGAATCCTTTCCTCTACTAACCACTGAACAGCATTGCAGATTTCAACCTGGCCACCTCTTTCTTCAGTATCCCTTATTATGAAATTTGATTTTCTCTCCCTCATGATGTCATTTCTTCTCAGGCTCTAAAGTTTTTTTTTGAACTCAGGTTGACTTGAGACCTGTATCTATACTGTGGAATGGGTACAATATTTGGTCAATTTATAGCAATGGGAATGCTCACTACATATCTGTCCTCATGTATCTGAAGACACCACCCAAATTCAATGTAACAAGATAAATGCTTTAAACTATTAGGAGCAAACTTTAAGTACACAAATACTTAACTAAATAAAGATTTTGAAAAAAATTAAGGCTAGCAGTATTTTCCCCCCAAACAAATAAGCATTTCAATTATGGGGACTGTGTAAAGTCTGTATTACCCTCCAATCCTCTCTGCACTGGAGTGCCACTGATGCACCACCGGTTAATCCCACTCAAACGCTGGGCCATTTCTGCAGCCTAACCAAAGAAAATAAAACACAGAAATCAGTTACACATTTCCTTATGAAAATACCTACTAACAGCTGCGTTTCAGTTAAGATATATCTGCTTTTATTTAATAGTTACCACACTCACTGCTGAATGTCATACTCAATTAGCCATTACCCAACACAGTGGTTCCCATTAGTAGGAGCTCACTATGAGTAACCTTGAGGTGTAGGGGTAGTTCAAGCATGCAGAGAAGAAAAAGCTATCCTGAATGAATACATTCCCTTCACCAGGCCTTCATTGAGGGGTAAGCTTCTGTATGATGAGGTATGATTCATCAATTCAGTCCAGGTTTCAGACTGGTCACTAGAGACAGAATAAAGAAAAATAATACGGGACAGGGGAAATGGCTCATTCATCAAAGTATTTGCTACGCAATCAAGGACCTCAGATTGGATCCCCGGCAACAAAGTAAGAAGCAATGTGCATAGGAGTTATATCTTAGCACCAGGAAAAGGAAGGGCAGGAGGATCCCTGGGGCTAGAAGGCCAGCAATTTAGTTAAACCAGCAGGCTCCAGGTCTAGTGAAAGACCATCTTAAACAATAGTGTGGAGAGTAGCAGAGGAAGGCCTGAGACAAACACATATATACACAGATACATATAATATAATTCTATACCATAAGGGTCATTTTCTGAAGTCATATGATACATCTCCTACTTAGCTGAAATAATTTAGAAGTCCCAAAGGATAGCTTGCTTTGAGCTCTGTCATACACACATTGACATTCAAGTTTCCAAGTATTCCATAGAGAAGCATCATTCAGAGAATTAATTTCAAAAGATTATGTAGTTCATAACACAGGAGTGTTTAGCAACACAAGAGTGTTCAAACAGTATCAGTAGTATGGGTTAACCAACTACTGAACTATTCACATTCTTCCTTCCGTCATCAGCACTCAAAAGATGTTGTAGAGATTCTTACTTTTACTGTAGGACATTCAACCATCTGAGCTTCATCAAGACAGATTCTCCACCATTCCACCGCTACCAGGGGACTGGGAATGGCCATATAGCGCTTCTGGTTCCTCAGGCGACGCCCATCCTCGCTATTGCTATGTGGGATATCGACATAGTTTAGTTCTGAACGAAGGACATCATAGGTAATGATAACTATATCTTGTTCTGCCAAAAAATGAGGCTGTAAGAAGCCATCTTTCTTCACTCCTTGATAAACCTGGAAAATAATCAAAACCAACAGTTATTAAAAAAACACCTTGGCAAAGATCATAAAAATATTCAGTTATTCATATTCCTACTGACCTGAGCCCTTTCTATATTTGCATTTGGCCACACATACTATGTAAAGTTGTACAACTGTCTAGAGTTCTAGTGTGGGAGCCAAGTGACATAAACAATGCGAATGGACATATTACAAAGCAACTGTGACAGCATTGGTGAAAAGACTAAAGCACAATTCATAAAAACTCAGAGAGAAATCGGGGTTCAACCTGAATATCTGAAAAGCAAAAAGTCAGCCACTGGCACCTTGTCCTCAGTCCGAAATGCCAAACCTGCCTCCAGGAATCTCAGAATGAGATTGTGTCTGAGAGCTGTCTCCTCCCGTTTTATAATCCTCTCTAGGGTTGGGATTAAAGGTGTGCACCACTACTGCCCTATTTCTATGGCAGACTAGTGTGGCTACTGGGATTAAAGGTGTATGTTACCATTACCTAGTCTGTAAGGCTGACCAGTGGGGCTGTTTAACTCTCAGATCTTCAGGCAAGCTTTACTTATTAAAATACAATTGAAATGCCACTACAAAGACAAATTGTGCAAGTGACAGTGAGCTCAGAGGAGCTAATGTTTCAGTTACATTTTGAAGCAATGCTTAGGGTTCTTTCAAATGGAAAAAGAGAGGAAAGAATATAGGCAGGTTGTTAGATGGACCCAACATGGTGTGAGAATACAGAGCAAAGAATGTAGGCAGAGTGACAGACTTGGTAGAAGTGTGATATATAGTGGGATGGGATGGGAAAGCAGAGCAATCACTGCTACTATTCACAAAGTACTGTTTCTGTTTCAGATGCTACACAAAGCATTGTCTCCAAACTTCAACAGTAAAACTGTTATGTGCTACTCCTTTCCCACACAGAGGAAACAATGACCTGCTCAAAACTGAAGGAGCTATGACTGAAAATTTCATCCACACAAAACAGAGTTTCTTAGTGGCAAAAGTCATGCTTTATTTATCGTAAGTTTCCATGGCCACAACAGTGGCCCACTATGGAAAATCTACACGATTCTCATGGGAGGAAGAAGAAATGTGGCCAACAGTAACACCCAATGACCACGAGTCAGTACTTGGCAAATCTCATTTACACAGCAAGCCTGTGAGAGGCCATTTTCAGAATTGTGTATAGTTCCTGGAAAATGATACACACCAAAAAATAACTGCTGAATGGGTATTTTTGTTGTTATTATTCTAATGAAATAACTGAGGCTCCAGAAGAGAATTATGGATCTACAAGGTGACATTAGAATGAGCATCTGAAATTATACTATGCTCCCCTGTGTATCTCCCTCTGAAATTACAAATGCCTATAGCAACTCATTTTCATCTTGATAATCGAGAATTGTTGAAGTTTTTATGTCAACATATTCTCAACTTCTGAAATTCAGAAATCAGAAAAGAATATAGTCTACTGTTGTTTCTTCTTTTCAATATTCTCAAGTTGATATAGCTAGTATTAGTATCATAATTTTAGAAATATACAAAAAAACATGATGGTGATGTTGCTCAGTGCTAGAGTGCTTGCCTAACATATCAAGGTATTATTGGGAAAAAAGTATAAAAACATTAACAAAGAATTTTGGAAAATAAAAGTATATAGAAAAGTAAAATCATACATAAAATTAGCTGGGTATAGCACACATGCCTGTAATACTTAGGAGGTAGAGGCAGGATGATCAGAGTTCAATGTCATCCTTGAAGCTAGTCTGGGCTATTTGAAACTCTGTTCCAAGCCTCCCTCCAAGTAAATAAAATAACAAACAGTAATAAAAACATGAAATGAAACAAAACCACAATGAAAACTATCATGATGAAGTACAAGTTTACAGGGTTCTATCCCTCTTTAGCTCCAGTGTCTTACCAAAACTCGAAGAGATGATGATCTGAGATGCCGGTTGATTTCATCCACCCACTGGTGGCAAATGGAACTTGGAGAGATGATCAGAGTTGCTCTTGTTGACACTGGCTCCATTGCAACAAGGCAGTGGGGGCAGTAAAAAGGCTTAACCTTCAGATTCTTCTCCTCATAATTCACACACTTTGCATGCTGCCACAGGTGACACTTGAGACATTGAACTCTTGGCTTCCGGCCAATCTGGTCAAATTCACCACATATGCACTCAAAGCGGTAATCAGAGGTCTCACAGGGACTCTCAGTGTTAGAATGTGCCAACTCATCAGCAGCAGCAGCAGCGGGCTTTGGAGACCCCACCCAGTCTTCGTCTTCTTGGTTTTGCTTGCTCTCAGAGGAAGGTATACTTCCCGACATAGCAGGATCAGGATTTGCTGAGTCACCAAGAGCTGGAGAGTGACCATGGGGATCCAGACTGATAGGCTGCCTCTTTTCCTCTATCTTAGTGAGCAAAACAGGTTTTTTCTTCAATTTACTACGGCTTTTCCTAGCCTTATAGTAATAATAATAAGGATCATCATCATCATCAGAAGTGTTTGATGGCAGGTATTCAGAATCTGTGTCCTTGTTCACTGATTTCCTTAACTCTTTCTGAATTTTCCTTGGATTCCCCACCACCTATGGAAAAGAACTGTTTAATTAACATGTGCCAATAAGGCTATAACTCTGAAATCAAGCTCTTAACTTTATGCATATGTTTTACAAACAAGTTCAACACTGTCTTTATATAAGGAGACTAGTTCCTGACAAACGCACTCTAATTTACTCTGTGGAAGACCTCTCTGCAATCCTCAGAGAAGCAAAGGCTCTAATTCATGCCTATAGAGTTTAGAGATACAGATCAAAAAAATAAAGGGAGATTACGCCTTTGTTATTAATAGTTTATGATTTAATGCCTACTTAAATCAACAGAAATCTAGAGTACATACAATTCCAAGTCATCAAGTACTAAGAAAGTGAAAGTTAATCTAATATTTACCACAATCAGTAAACAAACTCCTATTTTTGCCCTTTCTATGTGGATCTCCTGCCATTATGGTTTGAATGTGAGTTCTAGGCCAGGCATTGTTTTAGATGCTAGGGTATTAAAAAAATAAAATAAAAAATAAAAGTATATTTGGTATCTGGTCTCAACAGCTCTCTGAAAAGTAAAAAGCAAAAACATGCTACACAAGTATCTACAAAAGACAGGTAAAGCAGATGGGATGTGACAAACAGGAAGGAGATAGGAATAGTTCCCTGAAAAAGGTGTCAGAAGTAAGGACAAACAGAAGAGCCAGATATTAATAGAGAAACAGTGGCATTGATTGGACATTTCCCCTTGTGGTGGCAGCAGGATTACAAAAGCACAGTTCACTACAGTCTTCTGTGTTGCTTGGGTACAAGCTGGATACTCCCTAGTCCAAGAGATGAAGCATCTGTGTGTATGTGTGCATGTGTGTGTGTCTGCATGTGTGGCCAACAAAAGGTTTTTATAATTTGATTTGTTGTCAGTAGTCTTTCCTTGATAATGTTTACATGTATTGTGACTATTTTTTTTAAAGTAAATTGAAGTATTGGCCCAGTGAAAACAATTTTATACCAAAACATAAAAAGTTTTATAGGATGATGGCATTGGGAACAGACTTGAAACATAAATAAATAGTTATATATAAATTTGAGGCACTAACATTTCTAAAATTGGGAACAAAGTTTGTAACTGCAGGCAACATCGTAATAATAGACAGGTTATCTTAAACTGTAAGGCATGAAATAAATTGTAGAGTTCATCCCATTGAGTATTTCTAATGAGTACACCACATTTCTCTGGGTTCCATGGTAACTAAAATAAAGTTAATTACTTTTGTGATATTTACATTCAGAAAATAGAAAACATAAGTCACTGTCATAATGCTTTTCCTCACTTACTTTTGATTTTTGCCTGCAAATTTTGAAAGCTTTAGTGTCAAGGTAGGATCTATCCATCTATTCTGTATGGTTTGGGGGGGTTGGTCATTTGGTGGGTTATGGATGTTTGTCATTGTTTAGGGAGATTAGTAACAAGTTCTTATTAGTCATGGTAAAAGAAAAACCAAAACTAAACAATGGAGATTAGATTCAGGGATCTATTTCTGAAAGAAAAAGGGGGAAATACTATAGAAATAATGGGATATAAAGTGGATTGTTGAGTCTACTTTTAAGCAACCACTACTCTCAAATATTTTACATTGGTATAGACTTTTGTATATTGATACAAATTTAAAGTTATTTTTGTTTTACTGTATATATGTTTCTATTCTTGTTTAAGGTACTGCGTCTATGCAGCTCATTTAAAAAGGCAATGCAAAGTTTTAGTCTTTGAAAGCTATTTATGATAGTAAAGAAATGAAGGTTAATTGTCATCTATAGCTATCAACCTTATAGTCTGTTAGATATGCTTTCAAAGTCATACAGAGATATATTCTAGATAGATAAGTGATCTTCAAACACTTCAAAGACCTACAAAATATGGCATTTAAAATGTTTTAATAACATAAGGCTTTTCATGACAGTGAGATATAACTATTCCTGGCAGCACCAATTTACTTCAAATAAAGACAATAGGCATCAAAAAACCTCCATATGGAGTTTGCTTTCTTCATCGCATAAGCTAGTTATTTGGGCAAGAAACTGCTCTTGTCTCAACTGCTGACAGTATGCTGTCCAAACTGGACAAACAGGACACAAAAGAAAGCAACTGTCAAACTTTGCCAAGACAAGATAGTACAGGCCTTATAATTCCTGTTTCACAGAAAAGTCTGTCAGATATTTTAGGCCCATAGGCATAAAATTACAAAGGAACCTTGGAGTGACTGTCCAGGCAACCAGATGTCTGTTGTTTCTTAGTTTTAGAAATTGTCTACTCTGTACTTCCTGTTTACTCAGGTAATATTTTATTCTTCTTGGGTCTCTGATGGAGAATGAAGACTAGATATTTATAGGTTTGCAATTCTCCTTGTTACCAAACTAGGAAAAGAAACATAAGAGATGTAATTTTATATGGTTCAAAGGCAAAAGCTTGAATTGTTTATCTAAGAAAATGATTTGAGGCCTAAAAAGATAGTTTTAAGATGGCAATACAAGTTATAATATGATAGAAAATGATTTAAGCATAAAACTTTGGACTCATCAAGACAGGATAGACAATGGGATATTTTCTCTAAATTTGCCACATACAAATGGACTGGACATTGTAAATGTAATTCTTACCTGATAATTGGTCTTACTGTATATAGTTTTATTGTTAAAACCTTTTTTTTTTTAAGATAAAAAGGCAGAAATGTTGTGGAATAGTCCTTTACACTGTGTGAAGATGTGTCATTGTGACTGACACAATAAAAGCTAAACACCAATAGCTAGGAAGGACTTCTGAACAGAGAGAGCTCTGGGAAGAAGAAAGGAGTTGTCAGCTGGACGCAGAGAAAAAGACATTCAGGAGAAGAGACAAAAGCCATGAATCATGTGGCAACATTTGGATGAATAGAAATGGGCTAATTTAAGTTATAAGAGCTAGTGGGATAAGCCTAAGCTATAAGCCAAGCTTTCATAGTTAATAAGTCTCTGTGTGGCTTTTTGTGAGCTGGCAGCCCAAAGGAAAATACTTTTACATGTTTATGTACTTAATAAATACTGTTACCTGCTTTTTTGTTTTATCATATATATCTTCTTCTTTGTAATTCTTCCCCAGAGTAAAAGTCCCAGAGAAACCATGGCCTTTGATCTGTTTCACAAGACCTTCAAAGATTAAACATTTCAGCATCCTCTTCAGAAGACTCCGGTTCCGCTGAACATCATATCTGTATATGGAGCTGACATACTTATAGATAGAAAGAATAGAAACTCCTTTTTTCCCATTCATTTCTTTCACAGCTGTTAGGATCATCACACGTGTAGCTAAACGTACAAGTGGACAGAAAAACGGATGTGTTAATTACTCAAAGTAACTAAAATGAAATTTAATCTTAATTCACATTATTCACATTAAGGACTAGGTTAAGAAAATAAACAAAAGACTTAGGGCAGTCTAGTACCATTCCAAAGAATATTTAATAAAATTTTACCTTGAATTAAGAAAAAAAATTACTGTAATAGAAATAATTTAGCAAAGACTTATTCAGGCTAATTTGTTAGTTGATAAAACAACAATCATTCAAGTAATAAAATGAAATCTCTTGAACGTCCTAGTATATGCTATGCTGCCATTGCTGAAGAAAATTTGTTAATAGAAATTGTAGTAGCTACACTTGAAAACACACAAAACTGAAGTATAATAGACTCAACTAGTAGTACTGGGACCAACTCTATTTTTGTTAATGCACCTTGTAACCATGTTCTTATGTTAAATACAAATAAATGGGGGGGGAAAACCTAGTCATGATGATTAGGACCTTTCTGAAGACAGAATAAACTGCAGTAGCAGTTACTGTAAGAAGCTACTTGAAGAGACCATACTTACGGGGGCAGTGAACTTTTTCTTTTGGTTCATATTCTGTATCCTGGATTTCTCTGCTTTTTACTTTTCCTCTGGGACAGTAAGATGGGATGAAATAATTCACCACTTTCCCCTGAAATATATGACATTTGATAGCTGAAATATTTTGTGTTCAATATTCTAAATTATCATTTACAATTCTTCTATTAAAGACATGGAAAATAGTCATATAACCATAAGAGAAGGAGATGACTGTCATTCATTATGCAAATAATTTTTCTTTGGAGCTTGCACCTAGCCATCATTTTCTTATTTGTGTACACTATTCAAATTACACAAATGTAAGGAATTTCTGAAGTAACTTAAAAGCACATTTTAAAATAGAACTGACACATTAAATTTATAATAATGAAACATAAATTTGGAAATATGTAATGAGCTTAACATCTCAAAAAGAAGTTATTAATAATTCTAGTTACATACAGTGTGTCTTTTAAAAAAACTTATTTTTGTCTTAAGTGTAATGGTATTTTGCTTACATATATGTCTGCGCACCACATGCCTACAGTGCTCACTGAAGCCAGAAGAGGGAGGGGCATCACCTGGAGCTAGAGTTATAGATGGTTAGTTAGCTGCTGAGTGGGTGGGTCCTGAAACCTGAGTCCTCTAGAAGAGTAGGCAGAGCTCAGAGCTCCTAACTGCTGAGTCATCTCTCCAGATACTCACATATAAATATATACTTACATATATATGTAAGTATACATTTACATAAATTTATAAAAATGTATTCATATATATAATTTTTTCTTTCTATGTACCATTGAAATCCCTAAGGTTTATTTTGTATATGTGGACTTTCCAACAGATTCTATACATACTAAGACTGTGGGTCTGTGGTTCCCGAAGGTTCTTAATTAGTTTGACCATGGATTAGTGGGTTAAAGTCAGCAGGGCTTAATGTGCTGGCTTCAGGTTTCACTACTGGGAGATACAAGAGGTTACTTTTTGTAAACACTAAAATTTATATATTTATACAAAATCTATTCTATCTAACAATCTATTACTACTAAGCTATCAGTCAATCAGTAAATTCAACTTACCAGAATCTGAAATTTGCAATTACATACAGTTCTTAAAAATATTCACTGGTAATATGGACCAGTAGGAAGAATTGTAAAAAAAGTTCTCTGCTAACTAGTTGGAAGCCTGATAACTTACTACATACCCTATTTACTAATTGGTCTACATTACTCAAGAAAAACCTAGGTAACCAACGTTCCATTCTTTGCAGTTACTTGAAAGTAATCAAACATGAACACAAGCCATTGTTGTACAAAGGACAGAAGGGGTCGACTTGAGGGCCAAGCAAACAGTCAATGTTCACTGCAAGGTCTGTTAACACCCCAGGTTCCCAATTCTAGAGCCAGCAATATTTCTCTGTACCTCGGGAAGAGTGAGACCATCTTCTTTGACATCCTGTCGAGTATGTGTTAGAATCAGAGCTAGAACCTCCACTGTCTTTCCAAGACCCATCTCATCTGCTAAGATTCCACCAAGCAACTGTGGTCCAGCATGTGGGAAATCACGAATGATGCTAAGGGAAAATACAACCCAGGAATTTAAATAAAAGTTATGCTGCCCTTTATTAGTATTCCCAAAAAGAATAGAAGAAATGCATAAAACTTTAAGTTTATCGAAAATTCATTTGGGAGAAAACAATTCAAATTTACAAATCATAGGAACAGAAGTGAAATAGTAATAATCAGACAACTAAGTCTGTAGAAACAAGAATGATGCTAGTAAATACATTATCAACAGTGTATTTCTTCTGTAATTAAAGAGAGATGTTATACTGGCTGGCAACATGGCTCAGCAGGCGAAGGTGCCTGCCAGCAGGCACGACAAACACGAAAGGAGAGGACAGACTCCTGCAAACTGTCCTCTTCCTTCATAGGTCCTCTCCTTCCCTGGCCACAGAATAAATAAATGTATGTAATTTTATAACATTTTAGAAGGAAGCAATTTTTATGAACCTGTGATTAAAAAATATAAGACAATAAATATTGACTTATTGATTCTGATTAAAGATTTGTATATTTCTTTAATCTACAAGTTGATAAATTAAATGAAAATTTAAAAAGTTGGCCTTTTATAAACAAAGTAACATAATACCTGAGATATAAATCTCTCCTTTATCCTTTCCCTCACTGAGATAAGGTTTCACTATATAGCCCTGACTGCCCTGGAACTTTTTATATAGACCAAGCTGGCCTCCAACTCAAAAATTTGCCACCCATGCCTCCCCAGGTGCTGGGATTAAAGTACATGCTTCATCATATCCAGCCATCTTTGTCATTCTTGATAACTCAGCAGCTGCTACAATGATAAATTCATTCACTGAAAAATGACAAGTGCTTTTATTTCTCAAACTATCCTTGGTATAGAAAAATAGTAATTTAGTATTTCTCAAGACTGTGAATATGTGTCAAAAATTTCATAGATTTTACTGCATATATTTTAAAAATCAAGCATGTAAGATTTTGCCTTACCAGCCTGTATATGGATTATAGTAGAGTTTCAAACCATCAGGTGTGACAATTTCTCGCCATAAGAAGTGCAGGGAGTTGTCTAAAGAAAAGAAAAACCACCTAAGAGTTTTTGTTTGGTTTCTTTCCCTGTCACATATTGACACTAAAATAAAACAAACAGAATGGTGTAGGATGCTAACTCAGGCGACAGATGTTCTTGAGAAAGTTGCCTCTCAGTTAGCAGGTGGGTAAAAGGCCATGGCTCTCTCCAGTTCTCTTTTAAAAATACCCTTCTAATACTACTTGCTAGCTTCCTTTGCTTTGGTACAAATCCCATAAAAGCAAGTTATAACACAGAAGAGTGAAGCACAGCAAATTGCTGAGGGTCAACAGGAAAACTAACACTCAGTACCAACTCAGCCTGACAGAGTTACCTTTAACAAAGCACCTAAGAAGTGGGCAACTTCTTTCTTACTGAAGGAGATTTTTAAAATACAATATATTGATTAAGATTTCCTCTCCCCAAACTCCCAGCTCCTTTCCACTCACTGTGACCTACACCCTTTCTTTCTCTCATTAGAGTACAGACATCTAAAAGAAAACTTTAAAAAAATATATAAAAACAGAAGAGTCAAAGAAAAAGCACAGTAAGCATATTTAGACACAGACACACATGCCTGCACTTTGCACACAAAGAAATTCAATAAAAGCGCAAAACCGAAAACTGTAATAAGTATGAAAAGGACTTGTTAAGGGTTTAAAAAAAATGTGACATAGCATTAAGTGCATTATGACACAAAGAATCTCAAAAAATGTCACTGAGTTCATTTTGTGTTTGGTCACCTACTGCTAGGCAAAGGGCCTGCCCTTAATAACCCTTTGTATAGCTAGTGAGACTCTGCTGGAGAAAACTAATTTTCCTTTGCACAACTGGAGAAAGATTCTGGGTTGGGGAGCATGACTAGTAGAGCATTCACATCTTAATCTTAAGGTCATGGTAGTTTATACAGGTAGAATTTGCTGCAGGAGATGGAGGCAGGAGGATCACAGGCAACTTCAACTCAAAAGACCCATGCTACCTGGCTCCATCATTTATCTTAATTGCAAATGATTTGTCATATGGACCAGAGTGAAATGACTCACTCCACTTAGGAAAAAGAAAGCTTAAACTGTAATATTTAAGTATTACATTATCTCAACCTTCTCCAGTCTTTCTCTTTAATCTTTCCAGGAACTGGGAACTCAGGTATGCCTCACCATAGCTGGCAAAAATTCTTATAATTAAAAAAAAAAAGATTCTAAATGTATTTGATAGCATTCCTCTAATTCTGAAACAAGGTATTTTCTTGTAAATGTTTACCCTGTAAATATCTAATCTCTCCTCAGGTCCAAAGCAATCAGGCCAGCCATTCTTGCACTGAAACCTTTCAATCTGTGATTCTCTCAACTCTGGAGATGATTTTTGCGGATACTCTGTCAGTGTGGTGGAGGGCTTACAAAAACTGGTTGTTGACCCCAAAGATAAACTTTTGCTAAAATGCATCAAACTTAATTTAAGTTCAAAGCATAATGTTGTGTATAAATTATAGCTTTATGAAATTATGTATACAAAGAAAATTATTACAGAGAAATAAAAAATATGAGTTTTGTGGGACTTTATAGAACTAACAATTTCCCAAGCAAATAATTGAGAGGAAATGACTGAAAGAGAGATGGGCAGTGAAACATACAGATCAGAGTAAGAAATAATATTGTCTATTAATTGATACTGTCCAAAATGAAAACTTAAAAAAAATTATGTTGGGAGAAATAAGTAATATCATCTGCCACTTACTAAAGTAAATCTACACAGGAAGAATCGAAACTAGTTAATAATAATTCATTTTATAGATTTGTGTAAAAAAAATCTCAAAATCTCTACTCATTTAAAAACAGTGCTGGGCCTGGTGTTGTTCATTTTAAGCGCAGTGTTCAGTAGGCAGAAAAATGAATTCTCATTACAGTTTAAGGTCAACCTGATCTAAACAGTGAGTTCCAAGACAGCCAGGGTGCTAAACAAAGACACTGTCTCAAAGCAAACAAACAAAAAATATTACTAGAACACACCCCTCCAATAAATCTCTTGGTTTTTATTTTGTAGGGCAACCAAAAAATACAAACTAGGAAAATTCGTCACGTTCATAAATCTACTCTGTTGCTAACATTTATTGTCCAGTTAGGAAGTTTCTTACACTTAATTAATCAAGTTCTAAAAGCAATCTTTTTTGACAAGTTGTGATTTTTTTCCAATACCATGGCACACAGCCCAGAATGGCTGAACTAAAATTTACACTGTGGCCTGGGATGACTTGAATTCCTCATCTTCCTGCTCCTCCCTCCCAAAATGAGATTATAAGTAGGAACCATGATTTAAACTTCCTACTTTTAATGCATTCCCACCCTAGCACATGACCCACTCTGAACCATCTTCAGCACTGTGCCTCCGATCAGTGAGCCCTTCTTTAAGCATCTTATACTTGCCACCAGCAGGACCACTTCTGAAATGCTCTTGTAGTAGCATCCAGTTCACTGCCTCTCTCTGGTACGGTCTCAGTACTGGGATTAATGCAGGATGCTGGACATCCACTTGGACTGACTGTGCTTCTCGCTGGTGTGTTTGCTTCACAAAGTGATACAGCTCATCAATGTCCTGGCCCTCTGGCTCACTCTCTGAATCTTCCTCATCTTCTTCCAGCACATCTGTATATCCAACAAAGGTACTCATAACAGAATCTGCATTGTAAGCCACAGCAATGTTTTTTTCTATTTAAACCCTTTCCCTCCCAGTCTGTGTCTTAGACAGTATTTCACAATACAATACTCTGTGGATTGGCCTCACATCCAAAATACTCATGTCTCAATCTTCTGAGGACTAAGAATGTAGGTGCATAAGGCCTTCTAACTGCTGGTCCTTAGAGGAGGACCCAAGTACCTACTCATCTCCACAGTCCTGCTCTGTGTGTTCTGTGACTGGAAATTCCTTCTCCCCAAAGTATCTACCTATGCATTCTTTAAAAGAGTTCAAATGCTACATGGTATCAATGTTCTCCTCATTGTCCATCTGTTATTTTATACTTTAGCTATAACTATGTGTTATAATCTACCTGCTTTCTCAATTTATATGTACTTGCCACAGTTTCTCAGAGAAACGGACATATTGTTTTCGCATTTAATAACTGTGAAGAACTGAATATGTATTTCATCTGTGATTTATAAATTAACTTATTTCACTTTTACATCTTAACATAAAAAAATCCTATTTTTTATGCTTATTAAGACAAGGGTTCTCATTAATTTTTCAGGCTAAGAAGAAAAAGTGAGCTTTTGGTAGCAGCAGAAGCTAGTGAAGAAACATGTTGAAATCATTAATGGGTGTCAAGCTGTCACATTTCATTGGATGAACACAACTGCCCTGTACAAGACTCACACTGTAACTTGAACAAAATAAAAACCCTAAACATACTTGCATTATTCTTTCAATGTGAAGAAATGAACCATTTTTATTTCCAAACTGTTCTCAAAGAGGACATGGTAAAACTACATGGTTTTACAGAACATACCTAACATGCTCGGTTACCAAGAGTGTATTGAAAAATCTAGAAATTTTAAATACAAAATATCATATAGAATTTTCACAACCAGTGTTTAATTATGTATTTATTTCATATCATCACCACAAAATAATTAATGTAATCAAGTACTGATATCTAAGCTTGAAGTTTTCTTCCAGAGTACTGGCAGTTCAGGTGTGTTCCACAATAGCTGTCTAAAATTCTTATAACTTAAAAAAAAATGTTTTTGATAGCATTTCTAACTCTGAAATGAGGTATTTTATCCCCTGTAACTCTCTAACTTCCAAAATAACTTACTACTATTAGTATTATGAAGTTTTGAAAGAATGAGCTATGGCATCAATTTACCCACCATGTTCAAAAACAGACTTCCCAAACATTCTAACATGAAATGTTCTATAGGGCTGATGCTATAGCTCAGAAGTACAGCACTTGCCTAGCATATGTGCAGTTCTGGGGTACACAAGGGGAAAAAGAAAACAAAGGAAAGGAATAGGGGGACAGAATGCCCTACAAATTGCACCAAAATACCAGACACATTAATTTCTCCAGTGTAACTTGGAAAATCCATGCTGTGTCTCCAGCAGCATAGCAGGATGCACCCCAGTCAGTCCCATGTCTACCAGCACTGGGCTAGCAGTGTTTTCTGTGTCTCTCTACCACTGAGTTACATTCTCTGATACTCATAGGCCCTCAGTGGCAGTTAGTTAGTTAGGTTAGTGTCAGTTCTAACCAAGGATTCCACATCCTACCAACAAACAACAAAGTCATCTGCTCTTTATAAAAACCTGGCTCTTGAGATTCTCTATTATACTGCAAAGGTGAGGTAGATTAAAAGGCAGTAACAATCTCTGGCTATCACAGAATTTTGCAGAAAAGGAAGGAAGGAATCAAACCAGTTCAAATGTATTTTGATTGCCTTTTGACTTTGTATACTGATTTTACAAAACATTTCTTGAACTCTGGGCCCAATGCTAAGCAAATATAGTGAAAGAACAAATCTTATGAGTGGGGGCATTTCAGGTACGATTTTATCATAGATACTATATGGAGATCATTTAAGTTTCTTCATTTTTTATTATTCATTCTCAAGTTATTATATACACAAGTTGAAGAAAAACTGACAACCCCAAAATGCAATTGTAAAGTTTACTTTAATAATTACCTGGAATAACAAAATTATATAACTTTCCCATCACTCTCTTCATGAGCTGATTGAACTTTTTCATTCTTGAACTTGCATCACTCATAAAGTCTAGTCTTGTTAGGCCCGCTTCCAAGATATAAATTCCAACCTAAAAAGAAGTAAAATATTACTAGCAATATACCATTCTTTATATGGACAGAAGGAAACCTTTTCCACAGTCACTATTTCTAAAGAAAAAGTTTTTTCTTTTTTTTATGTATATGGGTGTTTTATCTGTTTATGCATGGTGTGTGCAGTGCCCTGGAGGCCAAGAGAGGACAGTGAGTCCCTGGGGACAGGAGTTACAGATGACTACTAATTGACATGCAGGTGCTGGGAACCGAAACTGGGTACTCTGCAAGAGCAGTTAGTGCTCTTAACCACTGAACCATTTCTCTAGTTCCTATTCAGTATTTCTTAAAGGCTTTAACAATGTCTGCCCCATAGGCATGAGATACATTTTTAATTTCATAAATTCATTCTGTAAATGCCTATGATGCATAAATGAAACAAAGACTTCCTTAATTGGAACCAAACACAGGAGAATGTTAAAAAAAACCTCATCCCACCAAGTCACTAGGGTCTAAACCCAATGAGCATCTGAATAAGCAGTGAAGCTTGTTGCAAGGAAGCATCTCCCAGAAAACTAAACACACACGCTCACTCTTTTGTGATTAAGTTTGGGAATCCTTATCACTGGATCAAATATCAAATAAAAGGTGGAAGAAAACAGACTTGGACTAACGTTAAGTAAAACAACCCAGCTATTGAATCATAAGAGCTGAAATATCCAAATCTGAGTAGAGGCAATGATATTTAGGAATAAGAGAAATTTAGGAAATATAACTTTTGTTTATACTCAAACATTCTCGTTTTTAAAACAGTAAGTCCATATGAGGCAGCCGACACAGTTTAAAGTGTCTAACAGACAATTCACTTTCTCCATTTCTCCAGTTCCCCTGGCACCAGACTCCCTAGTGACTGAAATCCTTCATCTCTACTGCTGAAAGAGAAGAATCCAGTAACATTACAGAGTGACAAGTGAGTTACATTTCAGGCCTGTATGCACTTGCCTTTTGTTCACCTGGTTTACTGTGGTAGTGACAGGTATTTGCATTTTTATAAAAATCAAGGTCAGGGAAAAAGGAAGAGATTAAGATTTGCTTTCAAGGGTGGAATACATACACACAAGCCATGAACTCTTACATTCCTGCTATCACTCAGCAAAATACTGGTCCTCAAAATCAGTAGACAGGGAACTGCATGGTTATGAGTTTCACGTCCAGTTAACTGCTGCACAATGTTTCCAAATGTTCATTATTCAAATTGTTTTGAAATAAGTCTATGGCCATTCCATCCTGAACACACCAGATCTCTCCAGAAAAAAAAATAATTAGTCCTACTGATACAATTGCTTTTAATTTGAGAAATGTGTAAAAAAAAAAATTCAGAGACACAAAGATGAAGCAACACCTCAGAATTTTTCCTTCAGCCTTTAGCATATGGCATATAATCCCTTTTTAAAATATACCTATGGCATTATCTCACCTGCTTCTAGGAAAATCTATCATGAAAGAATGGGTATTTAGAGTTCATATAGAAAAAGGCTGATATTAGAACATTTGAATGATCTGTAATATTTACACAACTTACTGGATGCACATCTTGAAATGAATTATAAATTTACTGATAATGTTAGGTACTAGGCACTTTTATTAGGCAGTGAAGATAAAGACCTCACAGTTTAGAAATTATGAAAGATCTAAAATTTAAGTGCAATTCAAGCAGTAGAAAGAAGAAAAGAAAACTAACAAACACCAAAACAAAAACCAAAACAGGTATTAGATATTTTGGGTCAGGGCTTGTAACACCATGCCAGGGGCTTAAGGAAAGTTCCCCTGCATGAGACTCTTTCTGAACAGACTACCAGAGAATGACATATAGTTAGCAGGGAAGGGGAAGAAATTAATCTAGGCAGAGGGATCACAGACAGAAAGAATCTGTTTGGGAAACAAATTAATTTGGAATTTCTGGAGCAAGATAAAAAAGCACAGTGATAAAGGGTAGGATTCAATGACATATAACAAACAGGAAGTTGTATGTCAGAGTAGGAAGGCTATACTCAAGTTCTACAATTAGGAAATTAATTCATAACATATCATTTCTGGAACAAAGTAGACAAGGATTTGAAAATACAAGGTATTAGAATGCAAGATGGTGAGGACCAAAGCAAGTAACTGAGTAGAGACAGGAAAGAAAACTCAGGGCAATCTCCTTAAGAAAATGCCACCTAGGCAAGAAGATAGTTACATTTATTTAAAGCCCTAAAGTATTCCTTGAAAGAATAATGAGACACTTATTGCTGGATTTTGAGACTTTCTAAGCCAACTTTAATGTGGAACCTTACAATACAGCACAGCAAGTGAGTACCTTAATCGTATGACTTCCTTCTGGTCTCTGATAAAGTTTTATTCCTCTTTTCTTCTGCAGCCAGGCCAAATCCTGTAACATGTCACTACTGAAGGACGATTCCACTCGAAGACTCTTGCTGCAAACATCAGCCGATTCTTTGCATACACTTTCTTGCTTCTCTGCATCTTTACATTCTGAATGGACATAGATCAGGAACTGATTGCTTGACTCTGAACTCATCAATGCAAAACTCCTTTCAGAAAAATGTTCAACTAAACTCTCTTCAGGGAGAAGCTGAAGAGCAAAATCTCCCAGAAATGCTTTCCAAGAATGATCGACATGATAGGGAGAAATTCTAACATTCAACTTTACAGACAAAGGGGTCTCTTTTTCAGTGGATTCTAAGGTGCTCATAGCCGCTGAACGCCTCTTCTTATCCCTGTGAACTACATCTTCAGGAGGGTCATCATCTATGAGGATGCAATCAGAGGAAGAGTCTGCACCGGAGCAGGGCTGCTCAATGGTCAAGGTGAGAGGTTCATTCCTCAGGTCTTCATGCATGTTCCAGTGCAGCTGCTGCTGCCTTTCCTCATTGACCTTCACTGGGGGAGCGCATTTCCTTCGGCTGCTCATCTTCACACTTTCTTTGTTATTTAATATAAATTCTAAAAGACAAATAAACATAGGACATAAGGCAGGACAGAAAGACTGGAAAACTATGGCAACACAGGAAAAGAACACTCCATACACCAGAGTCTGGGCAAGGCCTCCCACCTGTTGCAAATCCAAACTCCAGCACAATTACCAACATACATTCACTGTGAAGGTTACCAATATAGAGATAATGTGTCTTTAATGAAGAAATATTTTCAAACAAAAACATTAACATGCTTACAACCCAAATGGGTATGACCTTGAGTAGGGCCTCTCCTGGATTATTTTCTAGGAATCTCACAAACAAGACTATGACTTCCATTCACAGTGAAGGTATCATTTCCTGAATTCTAACCCAGTTCTTTATCTCAACAATAACCCTGTGATACTGAGCACCTTCCTTAGCAGCCCTTATACATAACATGAAACCTGTTATATGAGCGAAATTTTCAGAAAGATATATAGAAAAGAAGGGGCAAATTTCTAAAAAGCCTTAAGCCAAATAATAGCTGCTACAGTTTGGCTGTAAAAGCTCCCCAGAGACTTCTGTTTTAGAACTGATTCCTGGCTGGTGGTACCGCTTTGGGAGGTTCTGGAAATTTAAGATGGGGCCTAGGCATAGGGAGTGTGACGCTGGTTACTGAGACTGGAGGACCAGCCTTGTTTCCCGTCCTGTCTGTCTTCTTACCTATGGAGATGTGAGCAAGCCACCTTACTACCCTGTGGTCACCAAGCCGGACTCACCCTCACTATGTCTCCCCATCATGATGGACTGTTCCCTCAACTCCCTGTAGCTTATTTCTTCTCTAGTATTTGGTCACCTCAAGGAGAAAACTAATATGTAAGGAACACATTGACCATGATCTCAAGTACCCATCTTTACCGGAAAAATTTAGTTGAGACAATCAACTAACTGTACAAAAGAAAACAAATTAAAAAACTACATTCGATGGGCGAAAACCAGGAAGACAACCACCTCATATAGCCAGAAATAAAAGCTTGTTTCAAGTGTGAGTTGTATTTAAACGCACACCACTGCTGAATAAGTCCAATATGCTTTACAATCCCAAAGCATTAAACTTCGAACGACCCCTATATAGTTTAAAATCCCTTCGAAACATCCTCTTTTTCAAAGAGAAACAACACACAATGATGTTATGGATTAACAGATAAGAAGAATAAGAGAGGCTCCTTAGACAAAGAACGAGGTGGCGACAGCAATCATAGGATGTGAGCCCATCCAAGCGCAAAGAAGACAAAGACAAACGTGTAGTAGAGAAAGTTACAAAGACTGCGCAAGATAAATTCAAGCCATTTGGAGTAAAAGGCACCGAGTAGAAATGGCCAGTGGTGAACAACCTCAGACAGGGTACCTCTGACCATGAATCCACACCTTCTCATGAACCTAGCGTTACTTCAGAGTCAAAATGCACAGCGTGCACAGGTGCCAGGGTGATTTGGAAAGCGAATGCAATTAGTTTGTCGCCGAGGGCAACTGAGCACTGGCCAGTCTAACTTGCATGTCTCTGCACCTCTTTCGGCCACTTGCAGCCCCACGCACCATCAGCCCCTCGGGCACGTCCCAAACACAGCACGGTCCCCTTCGGTCCCCCTCCTGAAAGGAGCCCGC
>LOEQ01007538.1:76316-89605 GCA_001685075.1 Bramus lutescens | reverse complement strand
GAAGAGGCTAGATATAATGGGCCAGGCAGTGCTTAAATGATTACAATTTGTGTGCTGTTATTTCGGGGTATAAGCTAGCCGTGCGGGAGCTGGGTGGGATGAAAAACAGGCCCTCTCCCCTTTCACTACAGTTAACAGATGATTTTTTTAATCCCACCATCTTTTACACTGACCATTTGCATTCTCATAAAGGTACAACCTTCTCCATTATTCCTTCCTTCTAGTCATGCATCAAGAGTTTCCCATTATCCAGCGACTTCTAATCTCTGCCTGTTGAATGCTTTGATTCCGCAGCAATGCCAAGCTTGGCCAGAGCAAACCCCTAAGAGCTGGCTCCTGTGCTGTTGGGCATGTCCCGGCTATCCTTTGAGCACTTCCTTACTTGGTGACACCAAAGATATTTCAGGCTTATCCTGTACTTCTTCCCCTGGCCCAGATCCAGTTCTTTCTCCAAGAGGACAAATGTAATTTGGAAACCAAAACTTGACCAATCAGCCGTGTGGTCAGGTGTACTGCTCCCTGATCTGTCGGGGGACACAGTCAGGAAATGCACAGGCCCCATGAGCCCTTTATAAGATTAGGCAGGCACTCAATTCTGGATGCTTGTAGTCTTCCAGCATCAGCTGAAGCCTCTCCCAGAGGATGTCCTCAGGAGATTCAACACTGGGCTGAGGCCTGTCTTTACTTTAAAGGGGGAGGAAACAGGAAGGCAACTCAGTTGGTGAGCCATGTGAAAATGAGGACCAAAGTTCACTCTCCATAAAAAGCAGGGTGTGCCTCACACCCTGAAGTGACAGCACAATTTGGAGTTCATTTTTTTTTAAACAGGACATGAAGGAATGAGGGGGGATATGGGAGGAGCTAAGAGAAAGGACATTGTATGAAACTGTCAAATAGTTGATAAAATATTTTTAAAGCAGGGTGTGGCCACATGCATTCCTAATGCCAACTTTGAGTTAGCAGAAGCAGATGGGGCTCCCCAGCCAATGGAAGATGCTGTATCAAAATACAAGGCTCTTGAGGAACAACGCCTGAGCTTAACTTCTGGCTTCCACATGTGCTTGTATGTGGGCCTGCACTAACATTTGCATCTGCTTGAGAAAACACACACACATGCACACACATGAACAACACATCACACACACACACACACACACACATGCACACACACAGCCCAGAGTACCTACCCTGCCCTTCTCCATCTAATGTCACGGGAATGTACTGTGTAGCAGGTCACAAGCCCTCACCAGATGCTGAATCTTCCGGCACTCCTTTGGCCTCTGAAACTAGGAAAAATAACTTTTGTTTGTAAGTTTCCCAGTGTGTGGTATGTTGTTATAGACCCACAAGGCACCATCTAAGGACCTGAAGTGGGCAAGGCTCAGCACAGCCTGCAATCCTGGTGTCTTTTCTGCACAGCCCCACGTAGCTGTGCCTACTAAGCAGGGATGGGAAGATAGTGTCCTGGCCTCAGAGACCCTCGTCCTCTGCTGCATTCTCACGCTCTGCTCTGCAAGCTGACTGGTTGTCTTGTCTGCAGCCAGACCACCCTGAACATGCCTGATCTCATCCAACTGGTCATTTTTGTTGTGCTGTTGTGTGTTTAACTCTGCTTTGTGGCCTCATAGGGAGCCTTCAGGAATTCCCTTAAAGAGTCCTAACTCAGTCCGCAGAACCCAGGACCCAGAAAGCGTCAACTTGGTCCACAGGAGAATCTTCCCTTTGGATAATAGTACCCAAAAGAGTTTCCACGGGTAATAGTAACAATCATATTTGATTGTCAGGTAGCCATGCATGCAACAAAGGGACAAGCCCCTCTGTGGGTTTCCAGAATATTCCATCCAAAGCTCCACTCTCCTTTGCTAGCAGCACCATGTGGCTTCTGCCTTTATTGTGCTGCCCAGCTTCCATCTTCAGAAGTATCTATTACCCTGGGTAACATAGAAGCACTAATCTACTGCAAGAGCTGATGGGGGAGAAAAAAAACCCACTGGATAAGCAAAGCAATGCAAGGGAAGGGCAGGTAGAAGTCAGACTTGACCCATCTAGATCTTCTGTCCTTTAGAGATGACAACCAGGTTCCTGGCATGATGGGTGTTTAACAACACTGTCAGTGATTTCTATTGCATGTGTATAAAATGTTACCACAAAGGCCTAACATTCTGGATAACTTACATTTCTCAAAAGAGAGAAAGGCATGTAATAAACATCCCTTGCTTGCTATATAGTATGACACTAGTGAGGCCCAAGGAACCAATCCATGAAGCAGTCTCCTGTCCATTAACAATAGTTGCAAAAAGACACAGTTCACAAATCTACACTGCATTTAAAGATAATAAACATGCATACCAAATCTGTAGAGTATTGATGGCCTCAGAAGACACCTTTCAGGTGTGTGAGGGTGGCTCTAACTTAGGAATTCTCAAGTTTGGGGTGTTGTAAGCATACCAAGCAAGTGCTGATGGTGACAGACCCGTCTTCCAAGGAATGGAAGAGAAAACAAACACACACTCCCTTTGTGCACACAGCTGCGCACACATCGCCTGGAGGCTGATCACTGAACCCCTCTCCTGCCATGACTGAAGAATCCCCCTACTGTGTTCCCTGTGCTTTCATGGGCCAAGGACTGCTCTGGGCTAAGTTTGAACAGCAACATCAAGGAACACAGGTCAACTAGCTTCCCAAAGACAGATGGGAATGTGTCAGACTTTGTGGGTCTGTCTGTAGCAATTACTCAACTCTACCGTGGTAGCGGAAAGTGGACATGACCATGTTCTAGTAAAGCTTTCTTTACAAAAACAGAAGTAGAAGCTGTGTGAGCCAACGGCCTGCCACGCAAGCGCAAGGACCTGAATTCCATCCCCAGAACACTGTTGTGCACGTTTATACCCACCACTGGAGAGGCAAAACATTTGAATCCCTGGGGCTCTCTGGCTAGCTGACTATACACTCAATCTATGAGTCACAAGTGAGAGATCCTATCTTAAAGAAAACCTAAGGCACCCAGAGTCCAACAGCTGAGGTCCCCTGGCTTCCAGATACAAACATCTGCCTGCGTGCACGCGCGCGCGCGCACACACACAGAGAGAGAGAGAGAGAGAGAGAGAGAGAGAGGACAGGGTAAGGAACTAAAGGCCACTGCTCTTGTCCAGCATATGTGAGGCTTTAGTTTAATTCCCAGCACTGGAAAGTAAAAAAACAAACAAAAAAAAAACCAGTACAAAGAACACAATAGGAAAATCCCCAAACTAAGCCAAGCTCAGGGATCTTTAAATGGCTGTGCTTATTTCTGCCAGGTATTTATCACACTCACTTGTTATTCTCTGACCAGCAATACCATGTATGACACTTCTTTCCTCCTAAACAATTGGCTGTGAACAAGCCATTGTTCCCTTTCCAGCTAACACAATGAAGGCAGAATGATTCCATGGTATCAACATTTCCTGAAAGACCCTTTGCCACCTTGTCCTCTAACTCACTGTGCTGCTCTATTGATTGACAGTTGACCACAAACCAGATGACAAAGAGGCACGTTCATTCATGCTCCCAAGGGTCCTTTCTGGAGGAGGCTGCTGCCACTGTTTGAACAAACCTGGCAGCTGTCACACTCTGCCACCCCCAGGAGGGTTTTGTTTCCCTGGCATCTAGAACCACAAGAATTGCTCCCTGGCCTCTGCTTCCCTTTGTGCCAGAGGTCAGGTGTTCGGCCATGAGATGCTCTTCTCTCCCCCTCCCTTGGCTTACGCCACAGCCCGGAGGCTCCATGGAACGGGCATGGGTTGGATAGGTTTCCTCCAGAGCCCCACATCTGGAGCACAGGCCTGAGCACACACTAGCCACCCTGCTCCAAAAGGATTGCAGGAAGCAGGGCTGGTAGACAAATGCAAACATAAAAATTTGTTTTCAATTCTCATGTACCCTGTATAAAAGCTGGCTCTCACTAGAAGTAACTTAGGCCGGTGGTAAACCACAATACTGATGCTTTGGGAAAACTTGCTGCAGTTTATCAAGAAATTTAATATAGAATTACCATTTCATTTAGCAAATCCACTGTGGGCACATGCCCAGAAAAACCAAAAGCAAGACCTTGAAGACTTAAATACATATCCTTGCATATTATTTCTAATAGAAAAAATAAGAAAAATTCAGGCATCACAGACAGATGAACAGATAGGTAAAATAAATACATTCATATAATGAACTATTATGCAGGCTTAAAAGGATAAAAAACCTGCTACCTGTTTTAATATTGATGTGTCTTGAGGTCACTACACTGAGTAAGCCAATTACAAAAACACAAGGATCATATGACCCCACTTAAGCAAGGTAATTCGTACAGTCAAAGGGATATCACTTCATGGCATAATGTCCTCCTACTATGTACAAGACCCTGGTTTCTCTCCTGAGCAACACACACACACATCCACACACATGCACGCACACGCATGCACACACACGCACATACTTATACACACAGGCATACATGCACATGCACATACTTATACACACAGGCAAACATGCACGCACACATGCACACACATGCACATACTTATACACACATGCAATGCACACACACATACAGGCACATATGCACAAGCACTGGGGATAGAGAATGTGAGAGAGACAGTGATGTTTCTCAGGAACTGAGAGGTGTTTTAAAAGGTAGGGTTAGTATTTAAGAGATACAGAGTTTAAATTGTACAAAACAAAACTAGAAAGTTCCAGAAATTGTGGCAGTGAGTATTTAACATCTGTGAACTGTACATTTAAAATAAAGCTGGGGCTGGGGAGATGGCTGAGTTGGTGAAGCACTTGCTGCATAAGCACACGGACCCGAGTTCAGCTCCCCAGAAGGCACTGCAAAGCTCCAAGTGCTGCAATGAGTGCTGCAATGCATGTGTGACCTTTGCACAAGGTAGGCAGGCACAGGCAGACACCTGCAGCACTCACTGGCTCCTTCTCTGAGTCAGTCCATGGGCTTTGGGCTCAGAGACAGAACATCTCAAGAAATACAAGATGGAGAGTGAGAGAAAAACTCATTCAATCTTGACTTCTGACATCTGTACACACAAACATAGGCATGTTCTGGGACCTGTAAGTGTGTGCATGCATGCAAGTGTGCAAGTGCACACACACTCACACACAAATATATGCACACACCAACATACACACAGGCATATGCCACATGTATAAAAATTACATCAATATAAAATAAAAAGACTAAAATGAAAGAATGTTATATGTATTTCACCATAAGAAAAAATAAAATGCATTCAAGGCACAAAGCTCAATACATTGCAAGGCAGGAGGAACCCTGCAGTGACTTTCCACCAAAACAAAAGGGAGTCCTTCATCGCTCCAGGCTAGTGGAGGAACTCATACCCAGTCTCCTGAGTCTCTCGCTTGCTCCTTGGCCTTGCTCTGCCCTACAGGGAACTCACAGGAACATTTTTCATCCAAAGGTAAAATTCCCCACAGACAGGTCAGGGCATGGGTCCCCTCATGTCTACTTAGAAATAAGGGAACAGGAGCATGGATGCCCAGGTCACATGGTTTAAACCCTTTATCTCCTGTGAGGGCAATAAAACTTGACTTCTCAAGGGATTTGTAAAGTGCATTTACCCTAGGTTTTGAAAGGCTCTGATGACTTTTAGATATTCACATAGCCTTGCAAAAAAACATGCTTCTTTAATCTCTTTATTAACAATTTATGCAAAGCAAATAACAGGGCTTGATTCCTTCGCTTTACTCCCTTTCTTCTCCTAGGGCCATCCCTGGATGGCCAGACCCTGTGAGGTTTTCACATTGTTGGGAGGCAGGCTAAAGTGCCTTTTATGGTCATTTGTAGAGGTGACAGTTTGGATGTGTGAAGTGGGAAATAATGACCTCAGAGAAAACCTCACTGGATAATAAAGTCATCTCAAACATCTGAGCTGTTCTGAGGCTGGCACCAGCACCTGCCATTCAGCTGCCATCTGCACTGACTCTACCACCCAGAAGCTTCTGTAAAGAAACAACAAAACAAAAGCCGATCTCTCTTCCAATAAGATGTTGAAGTTTTTAGCTTATATTCGAAAAGAGTGCTTCGCCCCCTGCGGGTTCCAAAGGTTCCACTGTCATTTCATTTCAAGGGTTCATGTTAAATTAAATCTGCCATCAGAATAAGACTATAGGCTCCTCTCTACCACACCAGCAAATCCACTCTTGTGGGGCCTCCCAGAATGGCAGTCATCACTGTGCTTTGAAAAATCTGACCTTGAATCCATTTGAAAGCTTACTCAATTCACACTGCTATAATTTCAATGTGCACCCCAAAATGTACATGTTGTGGCCTGATCCCCAGTATAAAGGGATGAGGAGGAGCCAAGGTCATGAGGGTGGTAATCACAACCCAAGCCAGCCACCTTGCAGGGACACAGCTAGAAGTCACCATTTGTGCAATAGGCTCTCATCAGACACCAGATTTCCCTTGACCTCCAGAACGGAGAGCACTATATCTCAGTTGTTTGTAAGCCAGCCTATGGCATTCTGTTGCCGTTGCCTAATGCGAGTGAGAAATACACTTCCTAATTCTCAATACAACTGGCTCTCTTTTTCTTCTCTCTTTTCTAAGTTGTAAAAGTTACCCCCTCTCACACAGGGATTGTTTGCTATGGCATCATGTAATGAAAATCAAAGGTTTAAAGCAATTATAATCAAATAGTGGGGCACTTCCTCGCAGTCACATATGTAGCCTCTAATTCAGTCCCTTCGCTGCTGCACACTGCTCACTTCCCAGACTTTGGACTTCTGCTCCTGCAGTGAGGACATTCCTTCCCCTCTCTTCTGAGGAGGAAGGGGCCCTAGACCTCCAGCAGCAGCCTCTCAGCACCAGGGTGTCTTTATTCTCTTCTCCCAGTGTTGGCCCCACAGATGCCAGTGTCATCAACCTCACCACTGCACGTGACCATGAGGTGCAGTCTGCGTGAGTGGCACCAGGCACAGGACTGGCAACTGCGGCTTACTTCTTGGGAAGAAAGCTAGAACACGCGGTGCACTCCTCAAGGTTCTGAGCTGCCCAAAGACAGTTCAGAGGTCTGACCAGACAAGTCCCTTTAGAAATTCTTTGGTTTGAAATTGAATCTCCCACACAGGTACTGAGGATGTACTGAGGTGGTGTACCCACTTAGCAAATCAGAGGTCCTGAGTTCAATTCCCCAGAACCACTTAAACTGGGATGGTAAAGGCACACAGGCCTGAACTGTAACTTCTAGCCACTCCTTAATCCTTCACCCTCCTCAGCCAGCTTGAGCTACATTAGACCCTGTCTCAAAATAACAAAAGGGAATTTAAGTCTCCCACCTACCTTCAAACAGTATTCTGAGGATGGGGGGCACAGCACAGCAACCAGCTCAGCACACACGAGAGCCCTCCCACACCTACTTGGCAATCTCTGTGCTGGGAGCAACTGTGATGGGGCAGAAGGGAAAAGAGAAGCAGAGAGAAATAGACTGGGACTGTAGCCCACGTGGCACAGTGCTTACTACTGCACATGAAGCCCTGGGTGTGATCGTCACAAAAATCAGGGGAGGTGACCCATGCTGATATGCCTACTAACTCAGGAGGTAAAGACAGGAGGATTAGAAGTCCAAGATCATTCTCAAATACATGCTGTTAGAGCCTAGCCTGTGTAAGCTTTTAAAAAGGGAAAATGAAGAATAAAACTTAGGTAACTAACCAAAGAAAACAGGTAGAAATCAAGCAAGAAGTGCTGTCATGGTGGCGTGGGGAGTACATGCATTGGCTGCACCTCCCTGGGCAACTGGTCCAGTCTCTGGGACTCAAGGTAGAAGACAAGAACAGACTCTCCAAGTTCTCCTCCAACCCATACAGAGGTGCCCTCCCCCTTCTCTCTCTCTCTCTCTCTCTCTCTCTCTCTCTCTCTCTGTCTTTCTGTGTCTCTGACAATTTCTGTGCATCTCTCTGTATCTGTGTGTGTGTCTGTCTTTCTCTCTCACACACATAAACACACATAAAATATATTTTTAAAATTCATGTAAAAGAATCTGAATAACATTAAAAGCAGAAATAGAGTCCTGTGGTCTAGCACTTACTCAGAATGTGGTATTAGACTCTATCACCACAGTAAAACACACACACACACACATATGCATGCACACACGCACATGCATAAGAGCAACACTCAACTTATAAAGTGGGCAGCAGACAAACTGCTAAACAAGCCTTTTCTGCTTGCCAGGTCTGCTCTTGTAGCTGACTCAAAGTCCTTGTATAACACCAGAACGCTTGGACACTGGGCCCTCTGTGTGTGTGCATGTGTGTATCGTGCTAGGCAATATAGCTGGTAAAAGTGGCTGGAAGTCCCTATTTACTGGTTTAGTGATGATCCTGGAACCTATTAACTATATATGTGTGGCTTTGAATCAATGGAAAATACAAATGCATATTTAGCCCTGAAGTGAATTCTCAAAATTATCACCACAACCATGGTATAGAGATTTGTCTTTCTTAAAGCATGCTTCAAAGCATGCCTGCAAGGGTGGCGGAGTTTTTAACTTAGAATGCCTGCTCAAACACTACGGAGGGTCACTCACTTTGGATTGCTAACAGGGACTTGTAAAGATGCCTCAAAGTTAACATGTCCAAAGCAGAATTCTTGGTTCTCTTTGGCCCCAAAAAACTGCTCTTCCCTTAGTTTCCCCTTTAGATAATGGCAGCCCTATACTTTTAGTTATTCAGGCTGACACCATCACTTTTACTTTTTTAGTACTCAATTTTTAATATTTTTTTGGTCCTAAGAATTAAATCTAGGACTTCCTATATGCTAAGAAATTACGCTCCCACTGAACCCCAACAACCTTCATTCGTCTCTAAGGTATCTCTCTCATCCCATCTTCGGCTCACCCACAGGTTTGACCTTCAATCCACTTACAAGCCTTCTCTGCTCCACTGATCCGGGCTGTCTTGTGAGCTGCCCCCCTCTGGCTGGAGGTTTTGACAGTAGCCCAGCGTGGATCTCGGTTCAACTTCGTGTATTAGGCACCACTATCCTGCTGTCACGCCTGTAGGAGTTCACGACCCTCTCCCAACCCTGCAGCTCTCAGCCTTTCCCAGAGCTCCTGTGACACTCAACTACCCCACCCCTCCCCACATGCCTCCCACAGCTCTCCTGGCAACTCCAGGCTAGCCTCCAATCCATTTACTCTGCAGGACTCTTACACATGCTGACACACCTCACCTCTTCACTTCCTCTGGATCTGTGTCCCCAAGGCATTGTCTTATCAAGGGTTTCCTTGAGCCCTGTCAGGGTTTGAATGAGAATGGCCCCCATGTGTTTGACTACTTGGTCCCCAGTAACTGAAACTGTTTTAGGAAGGTTTAGGAGGTGTGGCCTTGCTGGGGGAAGTGTGTCACCCTGAGTGGGCTTTGCATTTTCAAAAGCCCTTGCCAGACCCAGTCTGCCTCTGCCTGCAGCTTGTGGATCAGATGTGAGCTCTCAGCTACCTTTCCAGCACTATGCCTGCTGCCATGCACCCCCCATGAGGTTCACGTGAACTAACTCGGTGGAACTGTAAGCAAGCCCCCAATTAAATGCTTTTTCTATAAGTTGCCTTCTCCTCACAGCAATAGAACAGTAATAAGACAGTTTCTGAAATGACATCTCCTAGCATCTTTTGTTCATTTTCTTTGTTTGCCATTAAAAAAAAATTGAGACACACATCTGCCCCCTCCCTATTCCAGGCTGTGTGACATCATCCTATCTCCTTGCATGATCAGCTCTATGTCCTTTTCTCCTGCTGTGACCCCAGCATCTGGAGCTGTGCTCTGCACTCAGCACACACTCAGAATAAGGCTGCCTCTGGGCTCCTCTCACATCAACCAGCAATTAATAAGTTCTGTGAGGGGGCAGGAAGAGCTGCTCTCGCCAACTCTGTGTCCACAACACTGTTTACACTTCCCTGGCTTGTTCAATGTTTTTGCAAGAGGCATTGCTATTTCAATAATCCTTGTATCCATTAATAATTGCCCATATGTCTGGATGACTACATATTCTAAGAGAGATGCTCTTGGTTTTTATGTCAAGCGCAATGAAGGAGAAGAAACAGAGTGGCCTGTAGCTCAGTGTCAGACTGCGTGCTTAATACGTGTGAAACCTTTGGTTCAGTCCCAACAGCTCCAGGGAAAATAAGTCAGTATTCCTTGGCTACCAGTCACCCTCCCCAACATCTCTAGAAGTCAACTGAAGATGTGCGAGCAATGTCCTAGCTTAAATGCACAGACTTTGGCTGGAAGTGGCCTGAACAAAACATCGTTACCAAAGCAGCCAGATTAGCAACAGTGAAAGCTCCTACTAATAGCAGGGTTGAGTGGACAAAATAAGCCCTACCAGCAGATTCAGCGGAAGGCCTTTCTTTCCAAAGAGCTCCTGACTAGATGTGGAGTGGGCTGTGGTAGAGAAAGCACTGGAAGTGGGGCGGGCAGGTGTCCTCTGACTTCTCAGTTCTCATCCTTCACTTCCTGTAAGAGATCAAAACCAACCTGAGCTCCGAACTTTTCTCCCACCTCAGTTCACAGGGTGCAGCAGCTTCTACTATATTCACCAGGAACTGTTCTGGACCTCCACAGCTGCCTTAATGCAAGGATGCTCCATTTCCTCATGTGATGTCACAGCACCCACATCCATACTGGTCTGAAAATAGGTAAGTGGCATCTAGGCTTCTACAAGTTCTCCAACCATTAATAATTGTTCCACATATTCCTGCTGCTTACAGAGCCTAATACCATGCAAATTCTGGGTGAATCATTCATGAAGCCAGTTTTTTTCCTTTTGATGAGAGTATGAACAAATACACAGACTATATGGAAACTTGGAAAGGTTGAATAGTTTCTGGCTCAAACTCCATTGAAAAACAAGGCTGAGTTTTATACTACCCAGTCTGCTTTCTTTATAGAAAATCTTCATTTTGTCTCTTTAAGGAATTCCTCTGGGCCCATTATACTTTATAAGAAATAAGTTGTAGGAGACATTGGGGTCCCTCTTGGTTGCAGACACATTAAGGAGGTCTGAGTCCCTAAGTTGAAGCAGCCAAAGGTGACTACCAGAATCATACTGAAGTCTGTGCACTTTTTTAAAAATGTGGAAAAAGAACTTTTAAAAGTTGAACTGGACAGCGCTACGCTGTAACTTCTTACTGTACCCCTCAGGCAGACAGAGCTCCCTCATTAACTGAGTTTTAAGGGGCACCTTGCTTCTTGACGAAGCAACGTTCTATGGAAGTAGGACCATTCTCAGCATTTCTGAGAGCTCAGCATCCCTAGTGCTAAGAGACTCTCGAGTCTCTGTTCAAACTGTCAGGGAGACATGGAGGAGCACCAGCTATTGGACTCCCTGCCTCTGAAAGAGGGCCTTTCCTTTTACTGCCAAACTGCGGATTTTATAGCCACCTCAGTAATTCCAGAGTGATGAAAGCCCACGAATCAGAGCTGCCGGAACTGAAGTGGCAAGGCTTCCTCTGACAAGACACTTGACTGGCCAAGTTACCTGTCCTGCTGTACCTTCATGCCTCCTTCTCAAAAGCCATGACAACAGCACCTCACACAGTTCCTGTGTGGTGAGGGGAGGAAGCCCAAGCAAAGCCCACCTGTGGCACATGGCCTGGCACACAGCAGCCACTTGGCGGGTGCTACCATTATTCCAATCCCATCACTTTTCCTTCCGGGGTTTAAAGTGGAACTGGAGGAAGAACAAAGTTCTCTAAACACTTTCAACAATTCTTCCACATCCTTAAAATGGTTCTCCTGTAGGTCTCCAGTAAAACAACTTAAACAGCTGGTATAATTCCACCAAACTGGTGGCCAGCTCTAATTGCCAATAAAACTCAAACTGCTGAAAGGTAGAACTGAGCTACCTATAGCTATTTGGACCATAAGAAACTTGTATTGAAAGATCTCAGGAAAACAGGATTTTACTCTGTACCATTTCTATGAGAAACATAAATAGTCACACAAGGACTGGCAAATAGTACCTAGAAACAGGGAAGTTAAAACTACAGCATGTGATTTTACAGCTAGCCCAAGCTACTTCTTTCAGCTCATGCTGAGAAAGACCCCCCTGGTGACCCCCCCACCAGGTGGCCCCAGAAGTCACACACAAGTGGGCCCTGGCCAATTTCATATGCTGCACAGTCCAAGGCAGAGGGACAGGAGCAAGGACAGAACACAGTGTCTTAATCCTTATAACAGCGTGGGGAGAGCATTTTAGCTGCCTGTTTTATAGATAAATAAGCCGTCAGAGTCCCTCAGTGAGGTTCAGGGTCAGCTTTAAACTGAGACAATATAAACCTGACAGTCTCAAAACACAGATCCACTTAGTGTGGCCTTTATAAAATCAAGCCTAGAAGTTTCTATGTAAACCCAAATAGTTAAATGACCAATAAGAAGTCACATGACACCAGAGCAGGTGTCCCTATTTATTCCCCATCTCAGAGTCTTACACAGCCATCTGTTCTTGTGCCTGAAAATAATGGGCTCATTCTCTAGACCGTCGTCTTTCCAGCCACGACTCAACATCTGCCTGACATCTTANTATATATATATATATATATAAAGAAAGTTTTATCTGCAACATCTTCCCTGTGACATGTGAAAGGCAGATAGTGTCACTTATCGTCAAAGGCCAGGGTGATGGACAGTCCAGAGCTGGCCTAGGCAGCACAGAACACCACCTCCCAGAACACCTAAGGAACCAGGAGGCAGTGAGGACAACCATCTGGAAACAGTGGCTTCAAAGGAAGAAATGCCACAATGCTCTCTCTCTCCTTCCAACTGGAGACATAAGCACATACACAAAAGCAACACTGACCAGTTCTCAAGAGACAACCCCATCTGAGAAGAGAACCTCCTCTGTCTGCCTGTTCTCTGACACATCTGAGCAACAAGAGTGTCTGCAGACACTAATGTGGTGGCTCCCGTGCTCAGGAGTGCTGGGTGACTAAACTGCATGGTTGTCTGGACTGACCACTGGGAGATGACTCAGTATCCTCCATGGGGCTTCCCCCTAAGCTCAGAGACCATGGCCTGATCAGCCTCCCAGGGAACTGGTCTGTGACCTTCAGCAGATCCTCTGCAGGGGTCAGTCTTATTAGTGTCATCGCTGCCATCAAGCCTCTGGTGCTTGCTTCCGCGTGACTTTGAGCAGTTCTGAGTTAATTATCTAGGCTGGACGCATGTCAGGACTCTCTCTCTCTCTCTCTCTCTCTCTCTCTCTCTCTGTATGTGTGTGTGTGTGT
>LOEQ01007538.1:42385-53587 GCA_001685075.1 Bramus lutescens | reverse complement strand
AGAGAGAGAGAGAGAGAGAGAGAGAGACTCATATGTCAACGTCTCCTAAGCAATAAACACTTTTGGCTAAGCCAGTGGTAATAACCAACCCATTACAATTCTGACTACGTATCCAGCTAGCATGCTGTAATTAGTGTATATAAAAATAAAATAGTTTCTTGATGATAGAGCCCTCAATCAACCAGCACCATGGTGGACACAATATCCAAAATAGTGTGCAGAAATTTTACAAACAATAAAAAGTATGTTATTACTACAGTCCTTAAGGAGATCTTAAACTAGGTAGAAATACAATGTTTCATGCTTTTTAATAATAAAAATAACCAGGTACAGCCAGAAATGTACAGATCAACCGGGCCTACCCTTCAAAGACTGCACATCTGTCACTGCCTGCTCAGTAACTGAGTGTGCACAGGCAGTGCTAAGGCTTGCAGGATGCTGGAGGCAGCAGAGGTAGCCTCTGAAGGGAGCAAGCAAGGCAGAGTCAGGATTTGCATAAGGTAGAAGAATAAAGGGCAAAAGATTCCCAAGGAACCAACAGCTCCAGTATTGTCTGGGAACTGGAGAATTACATGGCTGTTTGTGCAGAGAGGGGACCTTCACCAGATTCCCTATGCTCCAGTCAGGCTACCGCAGGAACTAATTTTATACAAAGTCTGGAAAATATTTTAAGTAGTTTAAATCCAGGAGAAATCATATCAATTTGGTAGCAATTACTATAAATCAATCTACCCTACAATATTACATAACACCATTGATTTCAGAGCATGCAAATATTCTCTTTTTTCCTTTGTTCCACCAGTTTTTTGAACTGTGTCCTTATAAAGACAGCTTTCCAGGAGTCCTTCTCACTGTGGAGAATGTGGTTTAGCCTGAGTCGTGTGGACATTTGGAGATGGGCTCCCCATAGTTGCTGCTGGCCTGTATTCAATGTCATTTCCAAGGTCAACGCTGATTTCTCCGAGTCTGGCCCTTAACTAGAATTTGTCAACACCCTTTATTAATTCTGGCGGGAAAATAAAATCCATTCCCCTGCTTCTTACCATTGGGCCATACCCCAAAATTCATGAATTTCCTCTGAGGACCCCAGGCACTCATTTACTCTCCTCCCCCAGGCCCAGGCCTTCACCGTATCTTCTGTGGGCCTTGGGAATATCCTCATCTTTTTGTCCTCTGCTTCAATTCATACTAAACACTGTTGGATTCATCATCTGAAAACAGCTTCATGCTCACTTCCCTCCTGATGCAATACCTATGTTCTTGACAAGTAATTGTGGAGGCCCTATTCTCACCAGCTGTCTCCCTCCTTTCTCACACATTTCTACTGTATCTTCCATGTTCCATCCATGCATCCTCCATGCTCCATCCATGTATCCTCCATGCTCCATCCATGCATCCTCCATACTCTATCCATGTATCCTCCATGTTCCATCCATGTATCCTCATGTTCCATCCATGTATCCTCCATGCTCCATCCATGTATCCTCCATGCTCCATCCATGCATCCTCCATGCTCCATCCATGCGTCCTTTATGCTCCATCCATGTATCCTCCATGTTCCAGCCACGCGTCCTCCATGTTCCAGCCACGCGTCCTCCATGCTCCAGCCACGCGTCCTCCATGCTCCAGCCACATGTCCTCCATGCTCCAGCCACACGTCCTCCATGCTCCAGCCACACGTCCTCCATGCTCCAGCCATGCACACTATTTTCTCTGCAGAGGATAAGATGCACCCTCTCCTATCTCCTGCAGTTGTTCATTATGTTACTGCCTTCCTCGCCTGCCATACAGCCTGACAAATTCTATCTAGTCTTCAAAAGATGCTGGATGCTACTTTTTTCACAAATCCTCCCAAGTTCTCTGATGCAAAGTTATTCACCCCCTAAAACTGTACTATTACTTCATCTATTATGACCTGGCATTTGTATCCTGTGTACAAATATTCTTACTCCTGCAAGGTAGCCTCTTTCAATAAAAGTAATCCATCACTTTGCTTAGTTGGGACCTTCTGATATGAAATGTTATGGAATACATGACACAAAAGGCATTAGCCAAGTTGGAAAATTACCTGACCCACACACAAGAAGGCACAACACCAAGAACATTTTCATTGCCACACTTAATTGCTCATTCCCCAGAGATGAAGTAACAAATCTCTGGACAATGTGAGAGCTGAGTCAGCGTTCTGCAATAGCCACAAGGACCACTAACTCTAGAGCTGTGTTTGTGTTCTAATCCGAGTTTTGTGACTATGTGAGAGCCATATAACTTCTCTACCTGACTGTCCTCATCTGTATCTCAGTGCTCCTGACATAATCTTCTATCTCTCCCTACAGGACCATCATGAGGTTTCGGCTAATGTATAAAACACAGATAAATATAGGTATTTGTAAGTTATATGTCTACAGCATTGTTACTAGAAAGAGATTTCACTGTCTTGCTGTCAAGTCTGATTGTCCTCTATAGCCTGGCAAAGGTTGTGACAGACAAGGTGAAATTCATCACAGGAGTGGTCCTCCGTAGAATAGACAGAATCCTAGTCAAAAGAGCAGTCACATGAGGCCCTGAGTCAAACCGACAGAAAGCTTTCAGCCACCAAAAAGCTAGTACACAAATAGTCATTGTGTCCATAAATACACCCATTGTTGTCATCCAGAGGGGCCCCGAAAAAAAACTGTTGGACTTACATATTATGGCCAATGGTTTGACATAAAGGCAAACACAGATAACTGTAACAAAAGAAACCTAGCACTGTACACTGAGTTTAGTCTGATAAGCAAGTTCTGAGCCCAGGTTTTTAAGCCACATCATTTAGAAGGATTTTGAATATCGAAGTCTGCTTCAAAGATGCTCAAATGATAGTGTGATTTGTTTATTGATGGTGTGGTTAATAGCTGTGACTGCAGGGCATCAACACCTGTCAACATTAAGATACTTTAAACATGCACTGACATAAGTGCCTCATCTTGGTCCCACACTACAGACTCAGATACATGGGGCAAGATCAAAACAGCTAGTAAACTTGATGCTTGATCACTGTTCACTCAAAGCACAGGCAGGTGCTCTCAAATCCAAATGATTACAGTGTTAGGAATAACAAACTCATTTTACCATCTTAATTTTAGACAGAATGTACTAATTACATGAATTATAGCAAGCAGGCTGATACTATACAAAACAAACATGCAGAAGCTCTGGCCTTTGTCCCATGATGACTGGAATCCTTACATTCCCTCATACCTGGAAGACTGGCCCACACGCTTTAACTGGTTCCCTTCTTCCCGGTGTCAGGAAAGATTTGTCAGGGCAGACTGAAGGCTAAAGCAAGTGTCCCCAAATCTCAGCAGCCTCATGAAAAAACACTTTGCCTCTTCTTCACCTTGCATTCTAAGTCACTGGATATCAGGGGCTCTCTTCCACATGGTCATTTTGGGGATCCAAGTTTCTTCCATCTGTCATCCATCTAGAGACCTCCCTGGACCCTCAACAGCTGATCAGTAGGTCAGAGCAAGAGGAGTTGTACACAATTGCCCCTCTTTGAGCCTTATCTCACATCTGTATACATCCCATGATGATAAGCAATTGGGGTCTAATACATAGATTGTCAACTGGTGGTAATTTTATCTCCTAAAATATAGAGATTTATCAGATTGTTAGACAATGGCACCTAGTGGATAGGATCCAGGGACACTATTAAACATCCCACAGCGCTGTTAGGTACCTCCACAACAAGGAAACATCCAATCCCACTGTTAAAATGCTGAGATTTCAATGGGCTAGTCTCTGTCACAGTCATCTGTATGTCTATAATGGAATCCATCATCACTTTCCACTAATCAATCCCAGCAATACTACATGGGTCATTTGCTAATCTCTTCTTACTCCATCTGAAATCTTTACCAAGTCAAGGTCCCAACAGTCAAAGAATTCACAACGGAAGGGGATGGCAGCATCATGCAGAGTTAAAGAGAATAAGATTAAGGAGAGCAAGTGGAAGGAGGTAATTCCAACTGTGGGAGTTGGGAGGAGACCGATAGATGCGGGAAGAGGAAAGAGGCCTTTGAGGGCACATCCTACAGCTCTTCTTCGGCATACATGGAAATGGCATGACTCACGGAACAGAGTTGTTGAAAGACAGAGTTTATTCTTCCTGGAATGAGGGGTAATAGTAAGAGAAGAGGGCTGTAAATGCTTTTCTGCTCAAATGTGGGGTTTGGTACTGCATTCAAGAAAGCTATGGGTCCCGGCATCTCATGAAATATCTGACACAATAACAAACATGACTTTCAAAAAGTGACACTTCTAGAAACAGTTCACACCACCAGGCTTCACAGAAGCTGCCCAGCACAGTGTAATGCTCGAGCAATAGTGAAAGCCACTTTTAAACTCCCGAAAGAATTTGACATCAACGTTTTCAAAGATGCTCTTGAGTCAACAGCAGAGTGATTAGGGCAGATAGAAAATCCAACCATACACCTCGCACCCAAAGACAGGCTCCTGTGGGGCTCTGGTTCTTTTACTAAACTATGTGGCACTGAAGCATCTTTTAGTGATTTCCCTTTCCAGCTCCTCACTCCCGTTTTGAGTACGGCTCCCACTGGGTGAGGGTACGAGGACAGACAAGAGCTGTGGAGACAGATCAGATGATGCAGTGCTACAAGCAACAGGGATAAGGCAGATCCCAAACCTGAATTTAAAAAGGCAGGTATTGTGATGTGCATTTGTAATCCCAGTGCTGGGGACCTAGGGATAGGTCAGTCCCTGGGTCTTATTAGCAAACCAGCCTCATCTACTTGGTAACAAAATGCACAACAAATAAAACCCAAAGATGTGTGCCATCTGAAGAACAATACCTGAGATCACCCTCTGCTGTCCACACATAAACACACACAAAAGAAAACAGATGTGACCACATCACCCAGGGCCAAACCAGCTCTGGAACAAACCTACCATGTGCCCTGAGCCAAGTCACTTGACGTTCCCAGGTTCTAGCCTCCCAGACAAACAGGTCTTCAGGTACTTTAAACCAGAGTGCTTAAAGTACAGGATGGGCACAATCTACCACATGTGTGCTGGAGTTGACACCCACCCATCCAACAGCTCTCAGTTTGTAAAATAAATTTTATAACTCTACATGTTTGGGAAGAAAACTCTCTGATAGCTGACCATGTCATTGGTGGATGTTGTCAGTGAGCAACTTCTTCAACAGGCTTGAGCAAGATGCACGGAAATGAAACTGAAATCACCACAGAAACAGCAGAGACTTCTGATTTTGAGAATAAAATTGAACTTTGGAATGACCGTATTTTTATGAAAATCTTCACTCTGCTTTACCCATCACTCTTCCTCCTTCCCATCGCCGTCTCACTACTTCTGTGATAAGCTTGGGAGAGACAACATATATTTAACTATTCAGTACTAAAGAGTATATAGAATACTACCAGTTACCTAGCCTAAAAAAACTCATAAAAGAAAGAAATTTGTTTCTTTACAAATCAGAATCATCAGGGAAAACAAATAAGGCTGTGGACAACTGCTTCTACAGAGAGAGTGGGAGGATTCTAGATGGCAGGTAGACACCCCCTTTGCAAGATTGGGCTCTAGATTGAGCCATGTTTGCCTTAAGGAAAATGGCTGCAGAACCTCATGCTGATACCCCACATGGAACCAAAGAAAGACCAGGCAAGTGGCACTGACTGCATCAGCCTACACATCAAAGCTGATTAGGGCTGCCCTCCCAATTTACAAGGAATTCTACACTGTCTAGATGGCATCTCTCTTCCATTGCAGACTATACCTGGCCGTGAAGGAATCTCATTCTATGGGGTACAATGAAAAGAGCAGGTTTGGAAACTCCAAGAGCAGACTCCACACATTAGGTGATAGAGGATCTGAAACCTAACATAGCTATTTTTCCTTCTTAGTGAAGGCATTTTCCATGGCAAACTAACAAATATCTTGCAGGGCAGTGTGACAACTACCTTAGGATGTAATTCTCAAATACCTTAGTTACTATTTTGTTATAAAAACCTAAAAGGTAGATAAACCATTAATTTTAATAGACCTGGTTCTACCATTGGAGAGAAAAGGAAAACACCAACTAAACTAGCATTGAATATTTCGCTTTTAGAAAGGCTATTCACTAAATGCAATTGGCTCACCCAAGATTCCCCTCACACAAGCAAGCTGTTTGTCTTTTACTTAGGTGAGGTAACATAGAATGAAGAAATACAGCTCCTCAATGTACAGTGAACATGATGTCTTAGTGATAATAATGATTCCATGGAAAAAATGGCATACATGTCTTACAATTACCTCTCACGCTGCATTCATGAGGGTAGCAGAAGAAACAACCACCAAACTAACCGAATATACCAGCTGCTGGCAATCCGCTGCAGGCTCTGCTCACAACAGCATAGTAGCCTTGGATGCACTGCTATCCTTCCCAAGGAGACAGAGATCACAGGGATTATCTAACACATCCGGAAAATACTCTGTGGGACTGAAGGTCTTAGTGGTTTCTTCCCAAGAGATACTAGAGCATGGAGCCAGGCCTAGTTCACTTCCTCCCCCAGATGCTGTAGCAGATTCATCATGAAATCCCTCTGGAATCCTTGGGAAGAACGCACGAGGTCTTGTGTGTACAGCATCCCCAGGCAAGCCCACGCCTCTGTCATGTTTACAACATTGGGCAAGTTCCAGAAACATCCCTGCTTCAAACAAAAGACAAGGCAGTTTGATTGTCTGTTGGGCTGTGTGATTTCCCTAAGAAGAGATACATAGAAGACAGACTCCTACATAAAAAAACATACTCCAGATACCACTGCACCAAGACACCAAAGTACATATAGAATCAAACCCCTCAAATTACGAGAGACTCAGTGTGATCTGGTTCAACAGTGATGGTGATTGGCAAACACAGCCTGATCAGGACATCAGGGTGAAGAGGTGCCACGCCTTCTTTGTGTGGCTCTTTAAGTGATTGCTAAAGAACTCACTGCTTCCAACAAGTACTCATTGAGTGCTTACTGTGTTCCTAACTTTGGACAACAGCCTGGGCTAGCTCAGGAGCAGCCACTGGTAAAGGTGATTTCTGAAATAGTTCATTAGCTTTGTATTTCTAGATTTTTATTTACTTATTATATTGTCTGATTTTTGTTGTCTTCATTAAAGGGCCTTTATTTTAAAAAACAGAAACAGAAGAGCAGCAGCAAGCAAAGACCCATTCCAAAATGTAGATTCCTAAGCGAGGGCACTAAAAACATCAGGCCATCCATCTTCTCTCTCCTCAGTCCAATCCTCCCCTTCACCATCCTCATGCCCACAATGTCTGCTTTAGGATGGCATACAACAACCATAATACACAACAGAACTTCTATAGAGAAAGGCAATTTGCTCCAGTTTTCTTCTGACTGTTCAGCGTTAAAATGGGGCTTTGTGACCTAGGTGTTCCTATGTAATAGACAGCCTTGGGCAAACTCTGCACAAGACCCCTGAGCCCAGGAAAGGGGCAGACTAATGAGGTTCTAACACGAGTGACATACTGCACAAACCCCTGGCCTCTCCCCTTGGCTATCAAACTGTGGAAGCAGTGGCCCAAGGCACTGAAATTTCTCCAGGATTCTCATACCAAGGTAAGGGAAAAGCAGGAGCCTGGGTGAAGAACTTATCTCCCAGGAAAGTTTCTTACAGCGCCTGCAATCTGTCAGACCCCATGTCAGGAGCTGGAGCTGAGATGGCGATGGGTCAACAATGCACCAGAACTTCATGAATCCTCTATTTACATCTAACCCTGAAGATGGACTTTGGGATCCGTGGCCCTTTTTATCTGTCCTCTTCCCTATGTGCCCACAGTAAATAAATCTCTTTTCTCTGCCTTTCACTGTTGCTTGTCTCTTTTTAAAAAATTCTGATTCATTTGTTTACTATGTGTATGAGTATCCACCTGCATGTATGTATATGTAGCAATGGGTCTGGTGTTCACGGAGATCAGAAGGTGCCAATGGAGTTACAGATGGTTGTGAGCACTCATGTGGGTTCTGGGGACCAAATCTGGGTCCTCTGTAAAAGCAGAAAGTGCTCTTTAATGGCTGAGCCTTTGCTCTGGCCTCTATTGCTTATCTCTTTAACTGGCCTCTTGAGGATGCTAAGAGACTAGCTTGTTAGGACTGCAAACACAAGTACGACTCATTGCTCCAACAAGATCATTCTGGTGTGTCCTTCACTGGGCTTGGAGAAAGGAGCTGTTGTCCTAAGTCAGCTCAGCAACTCTGGTTTCCTCATTCTCTTTCTGACTTGTTGCCTCTAGCTGCTTCTAGCTGGCTCCAGCTTCCTCCTGAGCAGTAGTTCCTTTGAAACTACAAACCACTTGAGAAAAAGGTCATAGTGATATCCCAATATTTCAATGTTAAGTCCTCAATGACAATAAAGTACAAAGGGAACCATTCTGTGACTATTGTAGGCTTATAAATATTTAGGGGAAGTTATCTCCCAGGATAGCTTACCTGCTGGTTAGACCAGGCTTGCTCACTGATGGGTAGCAGATGTTGAATAAAATTGAAGTGAATAATAGCTGTCATTTATAGTGCTTACCACATGTAGAGCATGATATGTAATCTCTAATAATCTATCAATAAGTAAGTGCTGAGATTAAAGGCAAGTGACACCCTGTCGAGCTCTCCAGCCATTTGTAATCTCACACTACTAACCCAAACGAAACCAAGTTGCAGCTGGCACGCCTACCAAAAAACCGTCACTTCACAGACTGGTTTTGAGACATTCGTCTCAGCCCTATTCTGTATCCTTCAAACTGAGAACGGCTTGTATGAATGCATTCTTGTCCAGCTTCTCCCAGAAGCTGAACATGTTTCTCTCTGTGGTAATAATACTCTCCTTCATGATCGGTCATGTCAATTCTAGAATCAAAAGAAACCAGGTTGCACAAAGATAACTGTGAGAGAACAAGTGGTGGTCAGCCTTGTCACTCAGTCCATCAGGCGCCATCATCACTCATTTGCGCGGGCCTCTGGTGAGATGGGAAGTCCTCGTGTTGCTAGCACTGTGTCACCAAGGAGAAGACTGATTGGTTGGTTAACTGACTGATTGATTTTGTATGTAATGGACAAAAAGCAGGCTAATAAAAAAATGACCAGTTTTGCTAGAATGACCAACAGTAAGAATCTTTACCCTCCAATCATAGTGCTATGATAAGGGCAGCCTGGTATTAAAATTTAATTCCATATTTAATCATTATTAGCATAATCAGAGGAAGCTTTTAGAAACAAACTTCTTTCTAATCTTTAAGAATATAGGACAAAAGTGTCTATAATTCCTTCATTGTGGTAGATCAAAATCAGTTCCTATGTCAAAGATTCACCAACAATAAGGTATTTATTAATCACACCTTGTGCATTAACAAGGTAGTAAATACCAAGTGGTGTGAGATTCATCCAGGTCTCATGTTGTAGGAGCTTTTGAAGAAAAAGATCATGTAGATAACAGTCGCTGCCATTCCCTGGAGGGAAGTACACCTCGGCTACCCTCTCTCACTGCTGGTCAGGACCCAGAAGGGCAATAGCTGAAGGGTCTCATGCACTAGGGCTCTGGGGAGATGAGGCTTAATGGCAAAAGACATCCTCAGACATCTCTTTTAAAGCACCTGCCTTTACATTAATTAGCTTTGATAAGTTTCTATGATATAGTAACTAAACAGAAAGATACTTCAATACTGACTAGCAATGCAGTGCTCTTTGTCATGAATGATGGATGAATAAATGAACAAATGAATATGAATGAATGAAGAGGTTGAATGAAATGAGACAGCAGAGACAATTTTTCCAGAGAATTTTGATAATGAAGGATCACTAAGGGATCAAATGACCCACCTCAATGTTGAGCTGAGAGTAGAAGTGAGCCATTAGCAAAAGGATGGGAAGAGGGAAAAGGAAGGACACTGAGGCCACACAATGCACAAGAACCAAGAAAAGGGCAGCTAAGTTTTGGGGAAACTATTGGTGGTACATGCCTATAATCCCAAGATCAGGAAGGCAGAGGCAAGCAGGTACCTGCAGCTTGCTGCTCACCCATCCCAGCCTTACTCAGAGAACCCTGGGCCAGTTAGAGACCCCATCTGAAAAACCAAAGTGGGTGGTGTCTGAGTTAGAACAACACCAAGCTGTCTTCTGACTTCTACGTGTGCACACACATAAGCAGAAATGAAGATTGGAAAGGAATTCTGGGGTCAACCAGAGAAAATGAAAGGAAAAATAGGAACATAAGCTCCCTCCCAGATAAATCCTGAAATATAAGTAAATCATGGGCACTGACTCCTGGGACCCACAGCACAACAACAGAGCCCCCGGAAGAAGCAGAACCTTGCCTTCTTCTCCCTCCTTTCTGACTACTGGGGCTTTGTGACGGCAGGTGCCAGGGAGCACTCATTTTTGCCACAAGTGTCCTCCACCTGAATAACCAACTTCATAAGAGGATTAAAGAGGTCACACAGAATATAGAAACACATTTTAAAGTTGCTTAAATGTCCTTCAAGGTGAGTCTCACAGGGCTCTCTTCTCTTTCTCGCTCATACTGTGTTTGCCCTTGGCCTAACCCTGGAGCTGCTTCCTCAATAACTCCCTCTCCACGCCTCCTCCCAGCTTTGCACTCAGATGAAGCTGGGCTGGAAGGGTGGCCTCTGCATCTCTAGACTAGAGCACTGCGGTTTCAGAGATTAACTCAGTTTACTGTGTCGCTTCGATTATCTTTGAAAATTACTTCAAGGTGACAAAAGCAATACTATTTCACTAAATCTTCTGCTTAATTTTAAAGTACATATCAAATATTAAAGATTCTAATCTATGCACATAGTCATCTCAAAGTGGGCAATGATGTTTAAGTGGCCAGCTCATCCTAAAGCAACCGTCTCTCTGAAAGCAGCCAGGGTTGTCCACACCCTTTGCAAGGCATGGTCCATAGCACCCAGTTCTTTGTATGGGGAGTAAGGCAAGGCAGGATTTAAAACACCACCCTCATAGCCAGCATGACGGTTAATGGAAATATGAATATCCTAGAACCCTCTGGTGTCCTGTGAGTCCACTGACCTGAGAAAGCCTCCTGGCCAAATTGCTTTCTCTAAGCATCAAAATGACAGGAGTTGTCCTAAGCCCGTCCCTACCTGTTCTCCTCCTCTGTTTTCCTAAGGACTTA
>LOEQ01007538.1:15817-22005 GCA_001685075.1 Bramus lutescens | reverse complement strand
GTCCCGCGCCATCTTTCCATCTCCGCGGAATATTATCGGAATAATATTTTAGGAATATTAGTTACAAAGCAAAGGTATGCAACCAGCCTGGATGTCCACCAACAGACGAATGGATAACGAAGATGTGGTATATGCACATGATGGAATTTTTCACTCCTCTGACTCTACAGATGAAATTGTGCCATTTGCAGGAAAAAGAGTAGAAGCCAGATTCAGTAAGACAAGTACTATGTTTTTTCTCATATAGGAAATCTAGATTTAAATGTAAGTATGTGTAAGACCTAGGGAAGACAGTTCAATCAAGAAAGTGTTTGTCACACAAGCCTGGGAGCCTGAGTTGAGCTGGATCCCCAAAAATCTATGCTAAAAAGAAAACCAAGATCACTGTAGCATTGCATGCTTATGTTCCTAATGCTGGGGAGGCAGAGACAGACCAACTTTGTGCCTCTCTAGTGAGGCAGAAAAGCTTAATTTGTAAGTTCTAGGCCAAGTAAAATACCCTGACTCAAAAAACAAACTGGGCGCCACACTTCTCGCCTCCACACATACACACAGACACATGCTATCTCCCAACACACATATGTACACAAGAATGATACATACACACATACACACACACATGTGACATGACAGATGGAGGAGGCTATGAGGAAGGAGGAAGGCTTGGGAAGAAGGCAAACTAGACAGAATAATGGGAATAAACTATTATATTTTCCCTGTACATGGACTCTAGAGATACATATGATCACATATGACATAGAAGAAGATGGGGGCTACTTGGCAAGAGGAAGGGCTCTGGTAAGAGTGAGGCCAATGGTGGTGGAGGGAACAGAGGCAAATGTCACAAAAAAATTAATAAAACGTTGTAGAGAATAAGACTTGATTAATACAAAAACCCACAACTGGCCAACAGGTATAGAATAAGAAACTGTGGATTACTCATCTCTAAGTGGACTGCTATGTTATGACTCTTCTCCACAGGGTCATCCTGGGAGAGGGCCAGGACATAGTCTGTGCATGTGTGAAATTCTGCAACAGTAAGACAGCCTTGTGACACTGATTTCCAGGTTCACAGTACATGCACTGCTCACAGCGTCACTAAAGGACATTTGTGTGTGTGCAAATACTCATGAGTGTTGTGTCATGGGCACACAGTTCTCCCTCAGCTGCTGATCACAGGGTAATGGGCACCGCTCATCTATGCACCCATGATCCCTCTGGTTCTCATCAGGGCTGCTTGAAAGCTTCAGCTCACATTTGTGGGTGATTCCGGAAGGCAGAGTGGACATCCGATGTACTTCTAATGCACAGGCTCAGTTCCAGGCCATCTTAATTAATGTCCTATCTCGTATTTCCTTTGCCTCCTTGAAAGCAGAGTTTGAGCGGGGATGATGGAGCATGTCTACAATCTCATCTACTCAGGAGACTAGGTAAGAGGTTCAAGAGTTTAAGGCCAGCCTGGTCTACTTAATAAGGCCCTTTCTCAAGTAAAATTAAATAACCAAGTTACTTCTCGGTTTTGTTATATACATCCCTTTGTCTGTCCCTTTAAACCTCTTTAAAAGCAATAAAATTATAGGAATAATCAAATGCTATCTTATACTATCCTTTTGGAGAATGCAGTACAAAGAGAAATGTGGGTTCTTGCCCCAAAGTTGTTAAGAATTCTGAGACAACAGCAACAATAGAACATTAAAGAAACATGGGGCTTTGACTGTGTCTTACCCACTCTGATCCAACATTAGCAATTAGCACACGTATTTTATCTCTCAAGAATTTTCAAGAACTGAAGAGATGATACATGTGCTGTACATGTGTGTATTTGAACAGAGGCAGAGGGATGGGATAATTAAAGCTGACTTAGAGAATGATTTCTGACTAAAAGTAGGGTGTTCTGTTTTGTTTTCTTTTTACTGCTAGACAGTTACTGCCTTGGTTTATCTCTGGTACATCTTTTGGTAACATTTACTTACTTATTACTTTTGAGAACATCATACATGTGTACTGTAGTTACAGCCTTTTCCCTGACTCTCTCCCCTCTCCAACTCCTCCCAACCCCTCTCAAATTTATGACCTTTTCTCTATTATGGTTACACATGCGCACACATACACACACACACACACACACAAACACACACCATTTAGTGTTGCTTATATGCACATGTGTTTATGGCTGACCACTTGGTACTGGAGAACCTACCAGGGCTGTCCCTGGAGAAGACAGGTCCTCCCTTTCTTAGCAGCCATTACATTGCTAGTTTTGTTTTGCTGTCCTCCCCGACCTGGAGATTTAGCATGATACTCTCATGTGATAGACACTCAAAGACCTTAGATTAGTGGGGTGGTTGGTACATGCACACAGGTAGCTGTGATTGAATGTAGATGTCCCCTCTATAACACATACTGAAACCTGGTCTTCAGTGTTGAAGTGTCACGAAGCAGAGTCTTTCAAAGGAACTTGGATCCTTTTGTGGATTCCTGCCACTCTCATGAGACTGTGATTGTCTTTCTGAACTGGGTGAGCACTTGAAGCCATGAGCTGAAAGCAACATGAAGTCCTTATCTGATTGTAATTGCCAGTCCTGGACTTCCAAGCCAAAATAATCCATCTTTCTTAGCTAACTTTCAGGTATTCTGTTATAGCAACAGGCTAAGACCTGGACCAGATTTAAGAAACAGAAGATAAAGTGATGAAAGTAGCTTGGGGTTTGTCATTGTTGTCACCTAATTTACATGAAGGCAATCTATTAACAGAACTTAATCTGGGAATTCCTGTTACTGTGCAGGCACCGTGACCCCTCTGTTTGCAGGTGTGTAAGGGACTGGGGTGAGATCTCAGTCTGCTCTGAAACATGACTGAGCCCCAGGTTCAGGGATCTCAGTCTGGCCCAAGTTTATGTCCTAGAGTTTGGTATGGATGGCAGTGATGCCAGCTCCTCCCACCACTGAGTGGGTCACGTCCTGACCACCATGGCCTCCTATGAGGAGGATGTATCAGGGCAGCTTACACTTCTCTTCCCCCAGGGTCCTGAGAAAGATCAGTGGCCTGGACACAGGCATCACTGAGGGATGCAGGGGTATGGCCAGCACCCAATGCCTTCTCCCCTTCAGCCATTGGAAGTCTGAAGGTGACTTGTTCTTTCTTTTCCTCCTCTTCTTGGGGTGTCATCTCTGCACGTCATCTCCCTTGTTTGGGTCTTGACTTGAGAAGGTATAGACCGGTGTCTTTAACATAATAGAATGAAGAGTTGGACAGTTTCCAAGCAGAAGGGTGACTTAGAAAAGCTGACCGGGGCATGTATGAAGATGCATTGGGGAGCAGAGCAGCTGCAGGCAGGCAGCACAGATTGGAAGCTGTAGCCCCAGTCTGCACAAAGGTGGCCAGGGCTCGCATTAGCCGTGAGTGTGAGCCCACAGCAAGCACATCTATTCTCCACGTCTACCCACTTTTCACACCACTCTTCATGTGCTCTCCGGTAATGCTCTCTGGGAAGTACCCATTGCAGACATTTGCAAAGGGACCTTCACAAATGGGAGTGAATAGCTGGCGAGGACAACTGGGCCACACGGAGCAACGCGGCGGCTTCTCTTCCAGCTGAATCCTTCAGGTCCCGTGAAGGAACTTTAAAGCAGGAGGTGCCTTGGATCCATCCCAGAGACTCCCAGTTAATTGCCTTAGTGATTGATGCCCAGGCAAGGGAGACTTCAAAGCTAACCAGTGTGTTTATTTTGAGCTAGGTTGAGCACTTCTGGGCTGCAGCTTGACTTGGCAAGAGGGCAAGGACCTGGTGTCCAGAAACAATGGGCAGGCAGAATTGGTAAACCCAGGGTTGGGGAGATGGCTCAGTCAGTAAAGTGATGGCTTTGCAAGGTTAAGAACCTGAGTTCAACCTCCAGAACCCAAGTTGTTGCTGTTGCTTTAAAATAGCCAGGTGTGATGGTCTATGTTGTAATCTCAGTGCTTGGGAGGTGGAAAGGGACCTTGGATCTCTGGAGCTAACTAGCCAGCCAGCCTAGCCTATGTGGCAAGTTCTGGGCCAATGAGAAACCCTGCCTCAAAAATAAAGTGGGGGAGAGGGAATGGGAGGAGAGGAGGGAGGGGAAACTGCAGTTTGGATGCAAAATAAATGAATCAATTCTATTTTTTAAAAAGTGGGCAGTACCTGAGGAACAACAGTCGAGCGAGCTCAGGTGTGGGAAGCTATACACCATCTTCTTCATTTGTTCACTAGTAGTGTGTCAGTGAGTGCAGCCGCACTAAAAGGTGGGGAATACCAGGTCCCCCACAAGGGGAAGAGCACTGAAGAATTCGTGACACATTGAAAGCTATAGGTTTCCTTAGTCACCATTTGCCAAGCCCACATGGCTGCATTCACCGCAATTAATTCCTCAAGCAGTGAAAAACTAAATAGGTGTTACTTTTTCATGATGCAGCCAGTACCAACACAGAGATGAGAGACAGAAGCCGCCCTGCTCGGACCAGGAAGGTCCCCTGGGAACGCCTCACCATTGTTTCTTAGGGCCTCAGTTTACCTCTCTTCTGTGGCAAGCCCCTCTTAGTACTGTTGTTTGAACTGAGGCACACACCACGGACTTTGTGGGTTCCAAACACATGACCTGTGCACTCCACACTCCACATGTGGCACATCACGGAACACCAGGGAACATTGCCTGAAACGCCTGTTGTTACTGACTTTGGGGGTTTTACCATTCCTACACTTATGGAAACACAATGGTTTAATTATGGAAAACAAAGACTCTTAATGCTTTCTTATCATTATTCCTTACTATGAATCAATAATCTTTGGGTCAGATTGTGCTAGAATATTTGATTTTAAATTAAGTTGACTTGAGTTTCATAAAAAGAATTGTTTGATAAATTTTGATTTAGAATTAGTACAAAATCTCCAACAACTTTTAAGTTGGCCTCAAATATACTTTTGCTAGTTTCTACTATGCATTTATGTGATATAGTGTTCTTAGCATTGACAATTATAAAATCAAACTATCAATTGACTCTAAAAGAAAAAACATTAAGAGGCTCTATGAGCTGAATGGTGGTGGCACATGCCTTTAATCCCAGCACTCGAAAGGCAGAGGCAGGTGGATCTCTGTGAGTTCAAGGTCAGCCTGGTTTACAGAACTAATGTCAGGACAGGTTCCAAAGCTACACAGAGAAACCTTGTCTCAAAGAACAAAAAATAAAAAACAAAACAAAAAAAAGAGGATCTATGCTCTATGGCCAAGATTAGTTATGTAAGAAATAAACAAGGATGTCTCATTAGTATGCAAATTTACTTTAATCTTTAATAAATGATAAAATTGTATGTATGGCAAAGAACCATTTTAAAATAAATTTCATTATGATGCATTATCATTGAACATTTCGTTTGTTTGACAAGGTTTCTATGCCTGGGTACAGGAAAAAGCTGATCAAGCACAAAGGGGCTGTGAGTGGCCAAAATTTGAGCATCTGCGTGTGAAACTCTGGAGACACTGAGCAAACATGGAAGGTGGAAGTGTCCAGGGCACACAGGTGAGAAAGAACCGCGAGAAGCCAGAGTACCCGGTAGGCAGTGAGAAAGAACCATGAGAAGCTGGAATACCAGGTAGGCAGTGAGAAAGAACCATGGGAGGCCAGAATGGGAAGAAACTTGAACTTCAAAGAGGGGACGCATGGATATTCCTATCCATGGTATTTTGTAACAACCTGCCTTGCTTTGGAAGGGCAAGAGAGATAAATGTCAAACACATAGACGCTGTGCATACTAATTATAAATCAGAAAGTTCTTTGGATTACATTTAAGACCATTAAACATTTGGAGTTATGTAAGAGCAACACTGTATACAGGAAAGAGCCTTGCGACACTAGGTGAGAATTATCTTTAAGGTGAGCCCCTAAAATACATGAAAATCCATGACGCAGATGGAGAGGAACCAGGCATGCCCACCTGGGGGAGAGGGCAAGACCTGGTAGCTGTAAACTGCATACGGTCCCCTCTGGGTTCTGCTCTTAGCAACAGTAACGAGGGAGATTCATTGAGGAGGGTTTCCTTGCCGAGCTTCATAGGGAGCAGTTCTTGCTTTCTGCTCTTCCGCTGTCTTGGCCAGGGGTGTTCAGACCTGACAGGGTGTCCCTTCTCCTCTCTACCCTCATTCTGTCGGTCAAGGAGAATCAAGAGAAAGCA
>LOEQ01007538.1:817-10817 GCA_001685075.1 Bramus lutescens | reverse complement strand
CTGGAGAAATAAATTTTAGTCAACCACTCGGAGGTCCCAAACTCCATCCTCTTTATAGAAGAATGAGATACAGGAGTGATGTTCTCCACTCTCAGGAGACTGTGTGATTCTCTCTCTCTCTCTCTCTCTCTCTCTCTCTCTCCTGTGTGATACTTTCCCTATCTCAGGAGACTATGTAATGCCCTTTCTTTCTCAGGAGACTCTGTGATGTTCTCCCCTCTCTCAGGGGACTCTATGATGCTCTCTCTTAGGAAACTATGATTCTCTCAGAGGACTGTAATGCTCTCTCTCTCTCTCTCTCTCTCTCTCTCTCTCTCCTGTGTGATACTTTCCCTATCTCAGGAGACTATGTAATGCCCTTTCTTTCTCAGGAGACTCTGTGATGTTCTCCCCTCTCTCAGGGGACTCTATGATGCTCTCTCTTAGGAAACTATGATTCTCTCAGAGGACTGTAATGCTCTCTCTCTCTCTCTCTCTCTCTCTCTCTCCTGTATGATGCTCTCTCTTGTGATTCTCTCTCAGGGGACTGTGTGATGCTCTCCTCTCTCTCAGGAAACTATGGGAAGGGCTCTGGATTTTGAGTTACTTAGACTTTCAGGATCCATTTCTTACCTGACCAGAACCTAGAAGTAGAAATTTTTATTTATTTACCTATTTATTTACATATCTTTGTGTATGTGGTTTCCACACCTGCTCATGAATATCTTCATATCGTTGAATGTATGTGTGCATGCATACATATGCCTGGGGTTGACATCAGGCATCTTTTCTGCTCTCTGTACACCTTACACACTGAAGAAGGCTCTCTCCCTGGGTCTGAAGCTTGCTGATTCAGAACCTGGAATCAGCTAGTCTAGGCAGTCCCTCTGATCCTGGGATTGCCCATCTCTGCTGCCCTTGAACTAAGACCTCATGCTCAAGCCGCAAGAATTTGATGCACTGAACCATCTCCGCAGCCCACAGAAGTATTTTTGTCATCATAAACTATTTTTATTTTATAGGAAGTATCAGTAAGCTGGACCAAATGAAAAAAGATCAACTAGGCAGGAGACTGCCAAACAAATTCTCCCATGAAACTTGGAAAGTTTTGTATTTAGATTGTAATGACAGCATTTACAATAGCCCAGGGGCTCACTACTTGATTTTGCAGTCTCTGTTCACCCCATAAAGCAACAGCAGTAACTTGTTTCATAGAAGCAAGATCATCTGTCTATTCACAAGGCTTTTGCCCATGTGAATGTATTCCATTATGGGTAAACTGGAGATAAAATGAGAAGTTTAACATGATTATAGGTCAGTAGTTTTAAATTGTTAATGTATAAAATATCCTAGAGGCATATGCTGAATATATAGCCCATGAAGGACACAATTAAATAAACAAAAAGCAATCTACAAGCTGGAATGCGCTTTGGGTTCCATGGAGTGTTCTAACATGTGTCCTCTAGCATCTAACTTAACAGGGCTGAGAGGACAACACAAAATGGGGCAAATAAATTAATTTTGCTTAATAACCCAGCAGGATAGTGTGTAGGGGAGCAGTGCAAATTGAAAATATGAACTTCAGGATAAACATCAATGCTTAAGGGCATAGAAGCTTCCTAGAAGATCACAGTGAGTTATGAAACAGGGGAGATGTGATGAGTTTATTGATAACTTTTCTTTGCAGTATTGTGCCTACATCATAAAGGTCTCTCAGTGAATGAAAAACAAGTCCCGAGGTAGGAGACTATTTTTAGTCTGGATTAGACATGTCCCCAACACACTCGAGGCCCTGGAGAACCTCTGCTCATTTGCTTCCCTTTGAGAGTTTTAGAATCTCTTGGTCATGATGACCAACCTCCTTATTTTCTTGACTCCTGGACCTACAGTTACCCATCTAGGCCACTAGCTTCTCACCCTGTGATGCTGGACGTACAGTTACCCATCTAGACCACCAGCTTCTCACCCTGTGATGCTGGGCCTACAACTACACATCTAGGCCACTAGCTTCTCATCCTGTGATGCTGAACCTACAGTTACTCTTCTAGGCCATAAGTTTCTCAAATAGCTGACAAAAGCACTTGAGAACAGACTGCCACCCTCAGTGCCATGGCACATGCTGTAGAGAAACCTCCCAGCATGATGACTAGACAAGATGGTTCACAAAACTTCAGAAGTGAACACAGGAGGCTTTCCAATTCTCTGACTTTCCTAAACTGTGTGTGTAACAATTTAATTTATTCTCACACTGATACCTGTAGTTGATGGGGAACTGCCTTTAGTCAATGGCCTTTGAAAGGCTGGACCAGGTTGGGTGTGGCCTTGGGTACCAAAAAGGTGCGGGCCCGCCCACTATGTCTCTTTTCTCTCTCACCTGGATTCTGGGTTCGGTTTCTGGTTTTGATTTGTATAGAGGCCTGTGATCTGTGATTTCCTCCTAAATAAAGAACCCCTTTATTATACCCAATTATAAACTAATGTGGGATTATTTTATTCATGTTTGCCTTCATCTAGTACCTAACGTGGGTATATGTCTATATAAATAAAGTTTAAGTTTTCCATAATAAACAATAGATTTTTCTGCAATAATCTTTGAAGTTTCCAAGAAAAAGGGGCCCCATAACAACAACTCCACCTGGTTGATATGTTGTCATGATGCTGATAGGACTACTATAAGACTGGTATTAGGTATCAGCTGCTCAACATGGTTCCAACTTTGTTAGTTGAAATTGTGCACCTTCTTACAATATTCTGGCCAGAACACCAAATAAAAATTCAAAAAGACCTATAAACTACTCAGAAACTATTCCCAACAAAGTGTGTTCTCAGGGTTAGGGACATCAATTAGGAATTGGTTATAACTGGTATAGGGTTGGGGGTTGGGATGAAATTTTGTCAGTTCTACTCTAAGTAGAAACCTGCAGGACAATAAGAAACCCTGTCTCAGAAAACAAGGTGACTTGGGCTGCCAGTGTTTCCCATAAGAACCAGAGATGACTAAAACCCTGGTACTAGGCCCAAGAAATCTCCTGGTTGTCCAGGGTTGTCCAAAGAACTCTCAAAACAGTAAAGATTATAGATGCATCCACTGCCTCTTGGGTATTGAGGTTGGGTCCTACTGCTGAAGATAGCTGCATGCAGATGAGTCTAGCTGAATCTACCCTGGAAGCCTCTTCCCTATGATCTAGCTTCCATGGCTCCAGGAAACACTATGAAAGCTGCCAAGAGAAGTTTAACAGCACTACACAAATATCACACCTACGAACCATGACTATTACCAGCATGGCAAGACATGCAAAACTGGGCAATCAGTGCCCTCACATGGCAGTGGTAACCAACAGCTGTTTAATTGGATGTAAGGTCCACTTGACAGGAGAGAAAGGGTGCCTGGTACTATAAACTTATCCTGTTTCCTGGGGCTAGGGTGGTCATGAACCTTGGGAAAGTATCTACTAGTGCCACTTTGCTAGACTAGCATAATTCTTTAGTATATTCTAAACCTTATCCTTATATCCATGATCAGTGTAGCTATCAGTCTTCATAAAAAATCCTCTTTTTAGAACAAATGGAGACAACCACAGAAAAGAAAACAGCTAGATACAATGTAGAGATCAACAGATTTGGGGGAGTCCATCCCCAGTGGATACACCTACATCATAGCGCCTACATCTTTGGCTCTAGAACATCTCAGAAGGAATAAAAAGATTGTACCAGCAGAATATCAGGAAATCAGCTATGAAAATCTCTCCCATGGAAGAAAAAACAAGATTGGAACAATGGAACTACCAATTGACATGCTAATTGGAAGGTAGGCAATCTCATGGGATCCCACCCCTAGACAAAGGACTACAGGCAACTAAAGACCTCTGAGAGAAGGAGAACTAGCTCTTCTCAGGGATGAGACCCTCATTGGTTGTCCAATACAGAGTGGTTAGCCTTGAGACCACAGATACAAATCACCAATAAAATGGACTCAGCAAGGTATGTGCACATGTGTGGTTTTTGAAACAATAATAAACAGAGGGAAAAAAGGGTTATCAACTTGAAAGGGATCCGTGGGAAGGGTGTGAGGGGGACAGCCGAGAGTGGCTAAAGGAAGAAGGGAAAGGAATATAATTCTGTTTCAATTAAAACATTTTTTCAAAAGGTCTTAGAAGAAGCTCTGCCCTCCTCAAGCCTGTGCACACACACAAGTTGTCGATTTACTTAATGTGGTAATTGGAATGTAATCGGCCCCCATAAGCTCTAGGGAACTTTTTAAGAGGTGTGGCTTTGGTGGAGTAGGTGTGGTCTTGTTAGAGGAACTGAGTCACTGTGGAGGCAGGCTTTGAGGTCTCATATATGCTCAAGCCACGCCCAAGTACACTTTCTGTTGCCTGTGGATCAAGGAATAGGACTTGCAGCTCCTTCTCCAGCACCATGTCTGTGTGCACACCACCATGCCTCCCATGTTCCCACTATGAAGATAATGAACTAAACCTCTGAAGCTATAAACCACCTCAATTAAATATTTTTCCTTTATAAGAGTTGCTGTAGTCATGGTGTCTCTTCACAGCAATAGAAACCCTAACTATGAAACTTAATAAAGTGAAGATTATAGGTTTTACAAATGTATAAATATATTTTAATACCAATAGTTTAGGAATGAAAGAGAGAAATAGAGAACAAATTATACTGTGAAAGGGCCCTTGGGCTTTGAAGGCTGCTGTCAGAAAGGGAGCTTAAACAGGAGAGTGTTTCCCCAGTGTGCTCCACAAAGATACAGAGAATTTAATTTCCTGTTCTCCACAACCAAAGTTTTGGGGCAAATATGTGATTTATCCAAGCTGCTGATGCGAGGCATAGACAATGGAAGAGTTGAAGTTGATAGAGAAAGCAGAGATTGCTGAGGTCAATGCAGTCAAAACTCAACGTGTGTGTGTATGTGTGTGTGTGTGTGTGTGCGCGCGCGCGCCCATGTACACACATGTGTGCATGTCTCTATGTCTAGTGTAAATTTATGTCTAGTATGTGTATCTATGTTGTATCTCTGTGTTGTGTGTATGTGTCTGTGTGTTTCTGTGTGTATGTCTATGTATCTCTAATGTGTGTTTGCATCTAGTGAGTATATCTGTGTGTGTGTATCTGTGTTGTATGCGTGTGTCTCTGTGTGAACGACTATGTAGCGTTTATGAGTGGTCACGAATATGCACATAGAGATAGGAATATTGGGAGCTGGTGCTGGAAATGTGGCTGAACTTAGCTCAGGTGGATACGAAAGGGCAAAGGACCTGGGAGGAAGCAGCACTGCAGGATTACCTGGGAGGAGGAGGCAGCGCTGCAGGGCGACCTGGGAGGATTCCCTCACCAGACCTGAGTTTAAATAGCCTGGTAACAGACTACTTGTTGGTTTCTCTATGTTAACTGTAGCTTTAAGAGGCTCTCAGTGAACACTGCTACTCATTCCTCTCCTACCACAGTCATCACCAATATCCAGGCCAACCCAGGGAAGCAGTCCAGGCTCCGCAGCTAATGCTGCTACTTTCATGCTTAAATTCCTCTTACCTGAGGCAATAGGCATTTTGTTGAGTTCCACATGGAATTAAGGACTTATGAGTTCCCCTTATAGGAAAAGGATATTCTCCCTCTTCATATTCTTGTTTTTTTTAAAAAAAAAATCCTGTAAAGGTCTATCCAACACAAAAATTCCCTCTAGATTCATGCCTGACAAACCTTTTCTGTAATGGGCCAGACAGTGAATATTTGAGGCTTTGGAGGTCATATGGATCCTGGTGTGCCAACTATTCTTACATGAAGCAACCATAGACCACATGTAAATAAATGAGCATGGCTGTGTTTTAATAAAACTTTATTTACACTATGAGGAACAGATTCGGAACATGGACAATGTTTGCCAGTTTCTCCTCTAGTGTCCTTTTGAAGTGAGTTAATATTCAATCTACTTTTGTAATTGATCAATTTTAATTTTGCTTTCCCACTAAGTTTTTTCTTCATATTTGGATAATTTGGATTAAGGACTTTTTTCAATTGCAACAGTTTTAGAGATGGCTGTTGTGGAATATTAGTTTAATATGTGTTACATTTGCTTATGCTGTGGAGTATTTGTTTAATGATGCAAAGATGTGTTGCATTCTTTTATTCTACATTTAACTCTGTGAAGCTGTGCTACTTTGCATTCCTAAAACACCTGATTGGTCTAATAAAGAGATGAATGGCCAGTAGCTAAACAGGAGAGAGGATAGGTGGAGCTGTCAAGCAAAGAAAATAAATAGGAGAAATCTAGGCTCAAGAGAAAAAGGAGGTTTGAGAAAAGGAGGAGCAGAGGATGTGAAGGGTCAGCCACCCAGCCAAACAACCAGCAACAGAGTCAAAAGTAAAGAAAGACATATAGGATAGAGAAAGGTAAAAGACCAAAGGCAAAAAGTAGCTGGGATAATTTAAGTTAAGAAATGCTGGCTAGAAACAAGTCAAGCTAGGGCTGGGCATTCATAAGAAAGAATACGACTCCATGTGGTTATTTGGGAGGTGGGCCGTGGGCCCCCAAAGAGAAAAGCAACCTACAGATGGTTCTAGAAAGTTCTAGTTAGGGAACATGGAATTGAGTCCCAAAGGAGAAATGTTCAACACAAAACAGACACTATCACTAGTGAAGGGTAGCTGGACATGGTGGCACATGCCTGTGATCTCAGCACCCAGAAAAGGGAGGGAGAATTCCAAATGTTTGAAGCAAGCCTGCACTGTACAGTGAGACTCTCCTGGTGTGATTTCTGTTGCACTGATAAACCGCATAGCCAAAGAAACCAAAGAACACAGGGATGTACTCATCTTAAAATTTACGTTCATCACTGAAGGAATGCAGAACTGAAGCAGAAGCCAGGGAGGAGCCCAGCTCACTGCTTGCTCGCCCCACACTCCTTGGCTTGCCTTCTAATACAGCTCAGAACCTCCTGCCTAGAGGTGGCACTGCACAGTGTCTGAGTCGTCCCACACAAATCATCAATGAAGAAAATGCCCCCACAGAATTGCCTATGGGCCATCTGATGAAGGCAGTTCCTCAACTAAGATTCCCTCTTCCCAAATGACACTAGCTTGTGTTGAGTAGACAGAAAGCAAGAGAGAGAGGTGGGGGAGGGAAGGAAGGAGAGTAGGAGGGAAAGAAGGGGATAAGGAAGGAAAACAAAAAAGTGTTTCAAAAAGCCCAAAAAGAAAAGAGAAAGAAAACAGGGGAGATATTGCAGAGGAGCCATAAAAGGAGTGTAAGTATGTGCACAAATACTGTGGCTCAGATGTCACACTTTCCTGGGGACATCTGCTAGAACCAAACACAGCTAAATGAACCAGGAAATCCTAGTTTCTCCTAAAATAACCAAATATTGTCCTTTCCTAGTCATCCGACACCTCAGGGTCGGTCCTTTGTTAGCATTATCAATGAGAGACTGGCATAAACTACAGACAACAGACAAACCATGATCAGAAAGTTTTCTGCCACACGAACGCAGAACTGCTCCCCTCTGCTGCATTACTCTCATTTTTAATATTATCATAGATTCTTCACCACCTCACTATCTTCAGAAGACAGAGCCTGATGCTCTTCAGTTGAGTGTGAGTCATTGCTCGAGGGAAGCCCCTGAGAAATCTCCAAGAATAGGTCCTAACAGGCCTCTGGCTAATAACTCCCAGGAGATGCAATACTTTTGGAACAGCTGACTCTGGGCTGTGACATAGTCTGACAGCTATGGAGAAGACCACATGGTGGGAAATGGCTCTGAGCTGTGATGTTGTCCACCAGCTGTGGAGAGGGCCACATGGTGGGAATTGGTGCAGCATCCCAGGAAGATGGGAGTGATGATGCTAAATGCAGGTCCTCCCACCCAGGCAAGCCTACAAGGGCTGTGGCTAGCCTTGTGACAGCAACCTTATCAGAAACCTTGTTCAGGGATGAAAGAAATCACTGTGAACCATATCTGGGTTCATAACCCTCAGAATCAATGTCAGCCAACAGATGTTTCATTGTTGGTGATATTGTGGGGTTTGAGACAGTCTTATATAGCCCAAGCTGCCCTTGACTTCACTATGTAGCTGAAAATGACCTTGAACTCCTGATTCTCACGCCTGCCTTCCCCAAGCCCTAGGATTGCAACTGTATGTCCAATGCCTGACTTTTTGTGTTAAAGGTGACTGATGTATGGTAATTTATCTTAGGGTGATATGAAAACAGCATATTAAGAATGAATATGCGGCAATAAGTCTTTTGAGATCATCAAAAACTGACAGCTTTTAAAGCAAAGGTGATAGAATTGTACCCTATGGTTCTTTGTTCTCCAGCCCCACCCACTTGGTCCCCAGTTCTTAAGAACATTCAGCGTCATTTGTCAGCAACTTTTCATTGTCGTGCCTGGAGCTACATGCATTTTCCTGCACCTCATCCTTCCCCAGAGCTTTACAAGGCAGTGCCAATTCACTCTGCTTAGAGCTCCAGAACTGAGACAGAAACTCGAGCAATGATGGCTCTGCAGCTGTGTCCTCAGACCCCGGCAATGGCGGCTCTGCAGCTATCACATCAGACCCCAGCAATGGCGGCTCTGCAGCTGTGTCCTCAGAGCCCAGCAATGGCGGCTCTGCAGCCATCTCCTTCCTCATCATAGAATAAAGCACATCTTTGGGATAGGAGGCACAGGCCATGGACATCAGACTGAGGCTTTACTCTAATAACACATTTTCATTCATGATCTTTTCACTCTTTCCTTTCCCATCCCCTTCCAGAAAGGGATACCATTGTATGTGACCTACCTAATTTGGCAATAGCCCATTAAAAAATGCCTGTCTGTCTTCGGAGCCCTATGAGCAGAACAGTCTGAAAGAGCCCCGTGCTGCAGGGAAGTGATAAACGGTAGATTAGGCTGGTTGGAGAGCTAATCTTTGCTCCCTGATCCCACTTTCCTGACAAAAGCCAATAGGCTTCTTCTAGTGGTGGACTGAACATACATGTTGGTTTCTTTTAGTCCCAAACAATGGAAACAGCTGTGTTTGCACGTTATTGCTTGCCAGAACTTATTTCTGTCATACTTGTTCAAACACCTACAAGCTGAGCAAAGGCTGGTGGACAGGAAGGGGTACTCTGCCGTCTGTGGCTGGGGAACTAAATTCATACTGACACAGGCTAGTAGAAGGATTTTCTTCCTACAGTTCTGCCAGAACTAGAGAATGAACTAGAATTGTGATGGTAAGTACCTATGCTGCACGTGCTTAGAAGACAGTTTTCAAGCTGAGAGATCGTTCAGCCAGTAACATGCTCGCTTTTCAAACAATAAGGAGCTCTTCAGCCTCCAGTCCTGTGTGAAAAGTCCAGGGATGCCCGTGCACACTTGTAATCCCAGCGCTCGTGAATACCTGGGGAATAGTGGTGAAGCAGCTGCCTAGCCTACTTCGCAAGTTGCAAGCCGGTGAGAGACCTTGTCCCACAAAACAAGATGGAGTGATGCTCCAGGTTGTCCTCCTGACTCCATTCACAGGTTACATACATACGCACACTTACCACATATACATGCTCTTCTGCAGCCTCCACCTCAATTAGAGTGTGACTCACCATAGTCACCTATACTATAATCATCCTGCAAAAGGAATACATGCTTAACCTGGTAATAAATTTCCCAGGATCAGTCAGTGAGTTCAGAGATCCAAGCTGGTTGTTTGCCCCTCTGATTTCAGCCTCTCTGGTACTCAGTAGTTATTCAGTCTTCCAAGGCCTCAATCTCTTCATAAGCCTGCAATCTAGACCCATGTTGGAGTTCTTCCATTTTCTTGCCTTCATGATTCACACTTTGAATTTAGATTGTTTGAAGCTGAGCCAAATTGATGCTTTTTGATATTTTATTACTGTTTTGAATTATGACTGTGATCCACAATGATTTTTAATTTTGTGCCAGAGTTATTCCAAAGTGCTTACTTTGGCAATGAGCCCTAGAATGTCTGTCCCTCAGTAGGCACTCAAAAAATACTTAAGCATTCTTAGTATATATAT
>LOEQ01007537.1:33605-47723 GCA_001685075.1 Bramus lutescens | reverse complement strand
TTATTCATTAACAACCTATTATTTCCTAATTATACATTACATTTTTAAATGAACCATACAATCACAATACCTTAATCAAAATCAGAAATACATATACATACAACAAAACTGACCTTAAAATCCATGCCAATGTAAATTATTCATATCTATATCACCTGAGGACCTCGGCAGAACTGAGAACTGCTGCTTCTCAGCCTGAGGCCTCCTTCCAGATAGCTTTACTGATCACTCAAGAACTGTCCGCTTTCTTGTTGTAGGAGGCTGTATCTCTACAAACAACAGGGCTGGCAGAGTAAAGATTCGTGGGAGGCAAGAAGGAAATCTTGTTCAACATGACTTAGTTAGCCAATTTTCATTTAAACTTCTAGAATCTGATCTGAGCAGTTTATTGTAGACATTTTTAAACACAGAACAACTGGGGAAGGAGTTTCCCAGTGTAATACAGTCCCCTGTGCACAGGGAGGCATAACTATGTTGAAACTCTTCTCAAAGTACATTTTACTTCTTCCATGATGATGAGCACTAAAGATAGGCAGCATGTATGATCTTAAGGGTCTCGGGGGAGGATCTGGTGTCTCAGTCATACAAATAGTATAGAGGTCATTTGAGCTATTTAGCCCCCTCCAGCCCTGGCTGTGGAAGTTTAGGGGACTATTAGCCAGCTCTGGTCCTACTTTGAGGAGTTTTGTATGACCTGGCCCTAGAGATAACCCAAATCACCAGGTTGTTAACTACCTTCATTCCCAGTTGTCTCGATGGAAAAACAGGCATACATCTCTCACATTGAAGAGACAATCATGTGTGCTTAGTATTCCTGGTTTTCCTGGTGCTTACTGTAAGCACAGACCTCTGTGTTCACAACACTTTCTAGCAACCGTTTGGCTGCCTCCTCAACAAGCCTATGTATATTGACTCCTCAGCAGTTGTCAGTGTGGAATGGGATCAAATCAGGGGAAGTTATCTTATTTTCTACAAAACCCTAGGGCACTAAGAGAGCCTTTCAATAGTCTACCAAAAATGTCTATTTATTTATTAAATAGACATATTCATCTTTTTTAAAACTGCAGTAGAGTCGGCATCTGCATTTAAATGTGTGACATCAAATTGTCCATTCAAGAGATGGCATTGATAACACAACTAAAAAGGATGATTTTATATAAATCTCAATTTTAAAAAGCTTCACTTCTAAATGTTTAATTATCTTTCCAACACTGTATTGGTATCTCAGGGCCAAAGCTCTGCAACAGCCTGTATTTATTCAAGCTTACACATGTCTGCAATATGTAAAATTGTTAAATTACCACTGAGTGTTACACAATGTGGGTCCAGATTGACTGTATTTGTACAACCAAAAAGAAATAGAGAAATAAACTTGATGGAGTGATTATCAGTCACACTCTCAATTTCATGAATCCTTCAAAACTGCCATGGTTTCCCTTTATTAACTTTACCTATGATATCTGCTAATTTGAAAAATAAGATTATTCTTTTCTCTCTCTCTCTTTAGTTTTTGTTTTGTTTTGTTTCGTTTTGAGACAAGGTTTCTCTGTATGGCAGCCCTAGCTGTCCTGAAACTCTCTTTGTAGACCAAGCAGGCCTCGAACTCACAGAGATCCTCCTGCCTCTGCCTCTCAAGTGCTGGGATTAAAGGCCTGAGTCACAGCCCAGCTGTTGCTGTCTATTTTGTTAACTATTTTACCTATGTTGCTATCTACAATGTTATCTATCTGACATCTAAGTTCCGTTTTGTTTAGCAGAATCTTTAAGAAATTATCCAATGAAGCAGCTAAAGATTCAGGGTAAAACACAAATGCTCCCGACAGCTCAAGACCTGGAATGAGAGAGGAGCATGTGGACAGCCAGAAGCGAGTGGGAAGTCATGAGTGATGGAAGGGAACGCGATAAGAAGGGAACTCTGAAGAACTGGTCCCACATCACCTCCCCATCCAAACCAGTACTGAGTTCCCACATTAATGTGGAATTAAATAACAGGCTTTGAAGCAGAGAAAAAGTGTCATTAAAAGCAACAATATGTGGGTGGGCAAGAAAAGAATGGGGACATACTTGGTGAGGCCTGTACCACTTTAGAAAGTATTAGTACATTTGTTTTCCAGTTTGTTTTATGGCCAGCTTCTTAAATACCCTTTGGAAATAATATTCTCTCTTTTACATAAACCAAATGCTTCCCCCTTTTGCCTGATTGGGCCTACGAAATGTTTCTAGAAGCCAAGAGTCTTAGTCAGTTGTTTCCGTGTATCAAACAATCCCAATGTCTTAGTGGCTTGCAATAAAGCAATTGTTTAGGGTTGAGGAGATGAGGAGATGGCTCTAGTTAAAGTGCTTGTCACACAAGCGTGAAGACCCCCAGAGCCCACATAAATGTAATCCCGGCCTTGGAAAACAGAAACAGGAGATATCCAGAGCAAGCTGGCAAGCAAGAATAGCTGTAGCAGTAAGCTCTGTGTTTCACTGAGAGAGTCTGTCTCAGTTAATGGTGTGGAAGAGCAATAGAGGATGATCCCAGACATTGACCCCAAGCCTCCGCATATATGTTTACACATATGCCCATAAACATGCAAAAGCATACATGCACATATCTGCAGACCATGCACACACAGAAACAATGGAAAAAGAATACCTAAACATAGATTTTTCTCTCCGCAGTAGACATCTCCACTTTACACTCCAGGAACATCTCTTCCATGTATCTTTCACCTCCCACTGATCCCTGACTGCTTGGGATGAGTTTCTCTCAGGCTGAAGTGTCAACTGGATAGTCAGAAACACACAAAGCCTCCTGAGAGATCATATGAGAATCGACCCACTCTCACTTCCACCAAAAGGAAGTGTCTGCCACTCCATGTCAGGGGAATAGAGAAGAATCTGCCCACTCGAATGGGAAGTTGTCAAAGTCACGTGATTTAAGGTATGGCTTCATAATCCATAAGAATGATTCCGACTGCCACCAGTGATTCAACCTGCAATTCTAAGACTTGGTGGGTATACAGAGGCCAAGGGTAGAGACAGGAGAAGGAAAAATGAGAGGCGTGATAATGGCAAGGCAAAAATCTCTGCTTTTCCATTTCGTCTGAAGCCTGTGACAGCTATCATCCATCCTCCAAACCCTGTATCATATGCCTTAGTCTGACATCCCTTTCCCTTACTAGACAAATGGCTTTGAAAAAGTCACCCAGTATCAGGCTGTAATTTCCTCATCCTCAAAATGGAGAACCTAAGGACCCACCTCACAGGGCCAAGGTGTCCAAACAAATCTATGCTGACTTACTTATTTACCTGAGTTGCTAAATAGACTATGGCTTATGCTGTACACTATGGTGAGCTCTTCTGACTCAGACCCTGTTGTGAGAACCCTGAAATATGCCTGCCATGAGAGATCTTACATATCGCTATGACCAAAAAAATGGAAAAGAAAGAAAAGAATGAAAGGGAAAGAAACAGGTTTTGTTGTTGTTGTTGTTGTTGTTGTTGTTGGGTGTTTTTGTTTTTTCTTTTTTTGTTTTTCAAGACAGGGTTTCTCTGTGTAGCAGCCCTGCCTGTCCTGGAACTCACTTTGTAGACCAGTCAGAAACAGCATTTTTTTAAAAGGAACAATTACAATGCTTCAAATTTGGCTAAGGTGCCATGTACACACCTGGGAGGAAATGTGCTGTGTCGGGAAAGATGGGAGAGGGTTCACCAAAACTACAGAATTTGAGCCAAGGCTTTCCATGTGTGGAGAAGTACTCAGGGAATGGGGAGGATTCTAGAAAGTTCACTGATGTCAGCACCAGGGAAACATTTGATAGCATTTACAAGACAGCATGTCAGCTCCCAACATTGGCCTCCCTTGGAAATCTGATGTTGGGCAGATGGGCTGTACCCCACTGGAGGGCCCAGTTGATAGCAGACCCTCTGAACCACTAGAAATTGCCATTGTCTTACAGAGACCATCATCCGGAAAGGAGGTGTTATGAAGAGAGAAGCTTGCAGAGTTTCAGGCCAAAATAAATACATTCTTCCCAACAAAGAGCCAAACTAGAGGCCTGGGTTCCTGGAACCAATGCCATCCATGGGGAAAATTGCCTTGTTAAGGCTCCCACAAGGAAACAGTCCTTTGGGATGGAAGCAGAGGTGGGGGCAGGGCTTCTCTTACTCAAAAATAAACCACATAAGTTAATCAGAACAGACACCCCCCCATTCTCTACAGGAGCTCCCATCTTCCCTCTGACCTGATTGTCACACTTAATGTCTCAGCTGCCGACACCAACCATGAGATACCTGTGGACTGCCTTATGCGGGAGAACACTGCCCTTCCACATCCTTATGTGCTTCAGTTAAATAAGACTTCAGCACACCTGCAATCCTAGCTCTCAGGAGACCAGGAGTCTGCGGCTAGCCAGGAGTACGCAGGAAGACCAGATTTCAAAAACACAAACAAAACAATTTTCAGACATTGCTTATTTTGTTCCCAAGGGGGCATTTGTTAAACCTACCTATGTTTTCTGGAAGACTCTGTCAGCAAACAATCTTTTTTCCGGGCAGGACCCAGCCCCACACACACACACACTGCACATGTCCTGCCTGTGGCACAGTACAGACTGTCTATTTGGCTTTCCCAAACAGTCTTGGGTGGAAAAGGATGAGATTTTTACACATGTGAAAACCAAGCTCTGAAATCAGCATGCCGCGCAGTTCCAGGCATAAGGTCTGGTAAGTCAGATCAAAATTTGACGCTGCCTCTGCAAACAAGCAGCAGTTAGAGTGACAGGGTCCCCTGCACCCTTGAGCCAGCCAAGAGGAACACTTTGTGTCCAAGCTTCATGGTGTGGATTGGGGGCTCTGGTTCCAGCTGGAATAGCTGCAATATTGTCTGGGTTCTGAGACTATGTCCTCATTGCTCCATAACAAATTGCACAAACCGGGTAGCAACCACAATGTTTTTCCTCACTGTTCTGAAGGCTAGAAATCAAAGACTGAGGATCAGAGGGATTGGAAACTTTTGGGAGCTCCTTTACTTGGCTGTTTTAGCCACGTATCCAGGGACATGGTCTTCCCTCTGCATGTGCTTGTTCTTTCTGTCTTCCTCTCTTGTCATAAAAAGAGCAGTCACATTGGAGCCGGGCCTAGTAAAAGCTGGACAAAACACGTCTGCTCTTACAGCTGATAGTCTGGAGGAAAGTAGGCAGAGAATTGAATGCGGAAATACTAATTGTGCAAAGGATGAAAATACCGTGTGGGAGAGGACGGGGCAGATTGTAAATTCAGACTGCAGTAAATTCACTGAGGAAGCATCCACAACAGGCTTGCTTAGGGGTGGACAGGGCGTCCTTGTGAGGGTAGCTTATCTAGTCATGAAGACAGCCCATGACATGGTTTAAGCTTATTTGCTAAACATTTGCAAGTTGTAGCTTCAGACTATAAGCACTGAGAACTTTGCATTTTTATTTATATTGAGAGAGAAAAAATCCACTGGAAAAGACCTGAACCTAGATATCAACCCGCCAGAAGCTTGGGCTTGGGAACTGAAGGACTTTCCTCCAATTTAGTTTGCCTCATCACTGCACCACTGTGCTGGGCAAACAGTCCTGAAAGCCTGGTGAGGCCCTTTTAGCACGATTATAAAAACCCAGAGACAGAAATTGGAGTTCAACTTAAAGCTCAGAAAAGCAAAACGGCCAGTCACTATCTCTAACCTCTACCTCAGTCCAAAATGGTGACCCTGCCTCCAGGAATCCTCAGAATGAGGCTGTGCCTGAGAGCTGCCTCCTCCCATCTTATATTCCTCTCCAGGGCTGGAATTAAAGGCATGCACCACTATCTCCCAGCTTCTGTGGCAAACTAGTGTGGCTACTGGGATTAAAGGTGCCTGGTCTGCAAGGCTGATCAATGAGGCTGGTTTACTCTCTGAACTTCAGGGATGGTTTATTTATCAAGATACAAATGAAATATCACTACAGGCCCTAGTATTCCTGTTCCTCTTCATAGCCACCCCCTTCTCCTCAAAACTAAACAGATACCAGACAAGTCGGGTGAGGTGTGGGTGAACCATTTATTTGCTTGTACCATCTAATATGCATATTTATCATTTAAGTTGCAAAAGGTAAAAAGATGAAAAGAAAAGTTAGCTTCATGCTTGTACCCCCCAAAGTCTTTCCAGATGCTATAAAATGCTACCAAAAACTTAACGTCAAATACAAAATTTGACTGGTCAATTCTTTTTCTTCTTTCTTTCAATATAGTGTTTCAATAATAGCCGACTGGCCTGGAGCTGTCCCTGTAGACCAGGCTGACTCAAAATTACCACATTCTTTCTGTCTTGGTCCCTGCCTGATTGCTGGAAATACAGGCATGGACATCATAAACAACTATTGCCCACCTACGTTGTCTATGTCATCAACTCTAAACTAGGTGCTAGTTATAATATTTCCTAAATTCTTTAAATTTACAGATGGTTCCTTTCTGTTGCTATGAGAAAACACCCTGACCAAAAGCAACTCAAAGGAGGGCTTTATTTCTGATCCCAGTTCCAGGTTACAGTCTGTCATAGTGGGGAGGTCACAGTGGCAGAAGCTTAGGAGCTGGTCACATACATAGCCAAGAGCAGAGACAGAAAGAGATGGATACAAGCTCGCTGCCCAACTACCTTTTTTTACTTTTCTATAACATAGACCCCAAACCAAGGGTGGTGCTGCCTATTTTCAGACTGGGTCATCCCATAACAATGAAAATTATCAAGACAACTCTGATCTACATAGTCCTTCATTAAGACTCTCCCTAGGTGATTCTAACTTTTGTCCAGCTGGCAATTAAAGGGAAACATCACAGAATCCCTCTAGAATTTTGCTATTAGTTTAGTTATGTATTCAAATTAAAATCTTTTAAAAGCAGTGCTTTTTATTTTTCTAACATAAAACAGCAAGTCAATTTAGAAGACAAGTGCACAACTTCTCATGAACTGGCCGTGATTATGACAATACCGTGGAAATTCAAGGCAGCGAGGTAAAACCTGTGCTTGAATCCGTGGCTTAACAAATCAAGGGAACAAGGGGATGTTCTCCTGATCAGGGCTTCGGAGAAGTGAACAGGCCAGATGTGTTCTGGACATCTGGGGATGCTGCCCAACACAGTGGGAGAACATATTTGAAAATTAACTTTCCCAGACCCCCGCTGATGACCCGCTTGGAAATATTTCTGGTTACTTTGATCATGCTGTTTGACTAATTTTTTCAGCAGTCTCCATATGCAAATTAGTTCAGTGGGAGCTGCCCGTTGGCTGTGAGGCCTGTGATTATCTCACTGTGTGTAATTCACTTCACAACATAAGGTGTTTTCCACTGCCACAGGAGCACAAAGGAAAACTGCCAGCGTTTAGCATTGCAGGGTCACACAAGCTGCCCATCAGCCTGGACCTTGGGACAGACCCTTTGATGAACATTCACCATCCTGTGATGTTCAGGCCCAATATCTTACTCTGTGCAGGTTGCCCTGGGCTATAGCTGCTTGTGCCTTTCTGTAAGAATTGGAACCATACAGGGAGTTAACCTGTTTCCAACACCTCTCAGCTTAACAGAAATGTAGATCTGTAGGCCCTTACCAGAGTGAAGAACAAAACCTGCATTTAAACCTGATCCCTGTGGTAGTTTGAATAGGCATGGCCCACATGAGCTCATATATTTGAACGCCTGGTCATTAGGGAGTGGCACTAAATGTCAGGGATTAGGATGTGTGGCCTTCTGGGAGGAAGCGTGCCACTGGAGGTAGACTTTTGGTTTTCAAATGCTTAAGCCAGGCCCAGTGTAACTCTCTTCCTGCTGCCTGTGGTTCCAGACATAGAAGTCCAATTCCTATCCAACACTATGTCTGCCTGCATGCCACAATGCTTCCTGCCATGCTGATAAGGGACTAAGCTTCTGAAACTGCAAGCAAGATCCCCAATTAAATACTTTCCTTTATAGGAGTTACCATGGTCATGTGTATCTTCACAACAATGGAACACTGACTAAGACAAATTCACAAATGATAGATTGTGCATAGGTTTGATCGGTTCAATACTGAAGCCTCAGACATCAGAATTCTTCTCCACTGTTGTTGGGATCCTGGAGACTGATCTACCTAAACTAGGTTCCTGCCTTCAGCACGGCACTTACCCTGCTTTCCCTTTGTGAGTCTTCAAGCCTTGACCCACCCATTCCCATCTCTGTACATAAACCCTTGCTTTTGCTCTTGCCTTTGACTTCGCACCTTTTGTGGCTTAAACAGAAGAGGATGAAATAGCAGCGATAATTTATAAAAATTTCATAAGGAATCATATCTGTTTATCTAAAATTACATATAATACATAAAAGTCTATGCATATACATATAGTGTCTAAATGAAATTTTCCCACATTGGCTGGCTATGCTCCCCAAAAAAGCTATAGACCATCTAACAAAACCCTCAATACCGGGTATGAGAAGCCCCCTTGTGAATTGTTGGTTAATGTTGTCCAAGAGACTCTCAAAACAATATAAACTATTTATAAATAGTTTATTATAAATAAATCATTGCTGATGCCCTTGGGTGCCTTCCAGAGGTTTAAGGTTGTAGGAGTCTGAGAAAATGAAGACCCCAGATTCAAATAGTAGGCAAGAACAAAGGGCATTTAATATCCTAGCAGGCGGAGGTTCAACACCTGTGCAAAATGGCGACAACCCTGAGAGGGAAGTGCAGGCTTCTTTTAAGAATAGTTAAGGGGAGTTTCAGGGTCAGCTACATAATTGCTTAAGCAGGCAGCAGTTCCATTAATATATTTTCAAGTAACTGAGGCTTAGTCTTATCATTTCTTGACACATCCACACAAGTTTGGACGTGATTCAGAAAGGGGCTGCTAGGTTTGTCCTTGAGATACTGTAAGGCTGACTTAGACCCTCTGTGTTTGTTCTCTCCCTGGACCCTGACTGTAAGGGCCTTGTAGAAAACTGGCCCTTTGCTGGAAAAGACACCTGTTTTGGCCTTCTTGGAGAACTGCACCTTAATTTCACTTCCTTTTGGTGGGAGAGTTTAACCCCATCAATTGCTAAAGGCAACACGCAGTTTAGACACAGGCCCCACATTGCTCTGAGTTGGGTCTGAATGGAAAGCCTCCTCCCTGTCAATTAGCTTTCATGGTGCCAGAAGGTGCTGTGAGACTGTGTCTCCTAGACTACACCCATGAAGCCTCAACCACATGGCTGCCTAAACAAGGCCTGAACAGGAACGACAGCGATAGACAAGTTAATGGAAATGGGTGACATCTTGCCAAGCCCCAACTGCTATGAGCATAGGATCTCTCAGTAATTAATCAGCTTCATTCCACAAGATCCACCCATCAGAGCCAGGGCCTCTGTTTGGGGGGTTAGGCCAAGTTGCAAGGCACGTTAGAATTATTGCCTTGTGAAGAAAGTTGTTGTTCCTCGCTATAGATTTATCGCTATAGCTAATCCCTTCTGTTATAAATTTGGGGTTTAGCCCCGACAGTTCAGCACTATTTGATCATGTACTAGGCATAATGTCTCCTATACATTTTGAGTTTTCTGATTACATCCCCTTACTATGTGTGAAAACAGTCACATAATCAAGACCCCTGCTTCCCACTACCAGGTCTCTGTTCCTTTCTTCAGTGTAAATGTAGAGATCTACCTTCCTGCAATTACCTTTATTGACAGTCCTTTGGTCAATGTTTGGGTAATGAACCAAACCATTACAAGCAGGCCCAGCTATCTGATGTACATGGTTGCTCTTTCATTTAGAGGCCAAATTCTAGAGCAAGTAGTGACTCCATCTGGTCACCAAGCTACAAAGATGGAAGTCTAAATGAACTGTGGCCACCCCCGCCTCTTTCCCGGAGCCACACGGGAACCAGTGCAAAATTGAACTGCCTCGAGATGAAGACAAATCCACACAGCCTAACTTGAGCTTCAGGATGTTCTGATCCAGAATATATCCTCGATAATCAGTATTTGTAAGAGAGAAGTCAAGACTTCTCTACATTCTCCCTAAAGAGTGGCCCCCTGTGTCTGAGGCCTGTCTCTGGTGAACCACAAGCTCACAGTTATTTCCTCTCCCTTTCTGGCCTCACATTTTCTGAGCACCCTAAGGTGGAGTCTTCTTTCAACTTAATAGAGAAGTGTCACTTGGCACAGGGTTGGCAGAAGCATAGTCACACTCACGGGCTATCCTCTTCTTCCTAGGAGACCCATCTTCACCTTTTCCACAGGCACCAGCTAAAGGCTCTCGGACCAGCAAAATGACAGAAAAGTACTTTTGTCCAGTGCCCTAGTACTAGCGTCTGGACCTACCAAGCAAGCAGTAACCTTCTACTCAACAGCACGATACAAAGCTTCTTATTCTTTAGGCTGCAACCCCCATATGGGGCTACATAATTGCGGGTGAGGGTCTCGAAATATTTGACAACAGTAAAAAAATTTCTAAGCACTAACCAGAAATGAACTGAAAATCAAATGGAATGAATTGAGGGTGTTTCTGGCAGTGCTCACCATGTTGTATCATGTGCCCTCAGTTCAGCCTTGGTTCTGAACACTCAGTATGTACTCTGCACACTAGACATGCCATCACAACATGCAATACCCCCAAATACCTTAGGCAGTGTTTTTAACTATACATACAAAGTAGAAACACAATCACTTAGTTATGGGTCAGGGGGAGACTTGTAATATTTTCCCCATCATTCTTCAGCATCTAAATATCAAACTAGTGTATCTTTGGATTGTGCTGCTAGGCCAACAAACACATATGTCTCATTATCATACAAGCTTGCTTCCCTCTTCAATAAGTAGTAAAAGTGTCTATATCTAAAACATTTGTTTTAAACCACATTTCTTTATGATTTATTATCAGTAAATGTTAAATGTGGATTTTATATGCCTGGGTCTGTACAAAAATCTGTGGGCATTAGTAGAAAGAATTTAAAAAGTCTTGTCCTAGTACAGAGCTCATGTGTCTATCTTGGAGACATCCTGATAATAGCACTAACGTGGTGCACCTGGTTTCTTGGAAGTAACACCAACTCTGCCCTACCCATCCATGACAGTCTTAAATGCAGCTAAGCATTCAAATCCATGAAATTTCCATATTCATGACCATTAATTTCATCAGCTTGGTACAAAGCAGAGTCACCTGGGAATTGCCTCAGTCAGGTTGGCCTGTGGGCATGTGTACTGGTTGGTTTTTATCAAATTGACACAAACCTAGATATACCTGAGGGGGGAATCTAACTGAGAATATGCCTCCATAATATAGCCTGTAGTCAAGAATATGGAGGCATTGTATGATTAATGATTGATGTGAGATGACCCAGCTCACTGTGGATTGTGCTGCCCCTGGGCAGTTACCCCAGGGTTATATAAAGAAACAAGCTGACTGAGCCAGAGAGAACAAGTCAGTAAGCAGCTTTCCTCCATGACTTCTGCCTTGGTTTCTGCCTTCACATTCTTTCCTTGAGTGCCTGTCCTGGCTTCCCTCAGTAGACTGTAAGCCAATATATGTAGGCCAAATAAATCCTTTCCTTCCCTAGTTGTTTTTAATCATGGTGTTTTATCATAGTAAAAGAACCTCTAACTAAGACAGTCTGTCTATAGGACATTTTTTAAATTAATGATTGAGTTATGAGGGCCCAGCCCACTGCAGGCGGTGCAACCTCTGGGCAGGAGAATCTGTGTGGTAAAAGCTGAGCAAGCTGCGGAAAGCAAGACAGTAAGCAGGGTTCTTCCCCAATCTCTGCTTCAGTTTCCTCCCTGAGGTCCCTACCTTGAGCACCTGCCCTGGTCTCCTTTGATGATGGACTATCCCTTGTAAGCTAAACAAATCCCTTTCTTTCCCCAGGTTGCTTTTGGTAATGGAACTTATTTATTACAGCAACAAAAACTAAGCTACGACTATAGGTCACACTTATACTTGTCTAAAGATTAGAAACAAAACTCAGGAGCTTTCCAAAAGGACAGTCTCAGGCGTTCTGTTTCCATGAGACCCTTAGAGCAGTCTGGCAGCTTAGATGTGAAAAGATGAAACTCACATTAAGCAAATATAGATCTACCCTGGCCTAAAGTTGCAGCCCATCAAAACCATAGCTCCCACTATTCCTACATGGCACATACATAGATGCAAGAGATTCCACTCTCTGGGCAGCTTCCCTATTAAGTATTCACAGCTTCTTACAGCTCTTCTACTCTTGATGCAATTTGGCTATCAAAAGTCACTTATTTGCGTAAACTATGCTCCCTAGAGATATGGTCAGTCTGTCATCATTAGTTCACCAGGGAAACTGAGCTACAGAATTAACCAAAGTGTGAATTTTCATTCCAAAAGGGAAAGGGGGTTGTTAAATATTTACCCGCAAAGCATTAAACTTAAAATTTCTCTCCTATAGCTTAAAGGGAATCTAACAGAGACCTTACTACTACATCATTCCAATGAAAACAGCTGCAAATTAAACATAAGCATAATAAATTCTCATTTAGAATAGCATTATCCAGGTGTTGTGGCTTATGCCTATAATCCCAGCACTTGGAAGACAGAGGCAGGAGAATCAAGACTTTATGGTCAGCCTGACCCAAAGAGTAAGACCTTTTAGAAAAAGACAAAGGAGAGGGAGGAGGAGGGGAAAAGGAAGAGACAGAGGAGGAAGAAGACTGTGTTCATGGTAGGATTAGGACTCTCCTTGTGAGGTCACCATGTATGGAATACTCCACCCAATCAAGTCTCTGTTTTTTAACCTCAAAGAAAACAAATGATATGCTATTGTTTCACTTATTTCACAATAGACATATCACTTGAAACCCTATGACTTTGGGTTGGTTATGTAACTGAAGTTGGGCCATAGGTTGTACCTGTCTTCAAGAAGCCAATTAAGGCACCCAAAAGAAAATCAAATGCACAAAAGGAAGATGTATTCAGTGTGGACATATCAGGACACAGAGATCCAGTAACACCCCTTCAGGGATCCAAAATGAGAGTAAAGTATAAATACTGGGTCAGGAATATCACGCTAGATAATTTTATGTCAAGCTAAAGTAATCTGAGAGGAGGGAACGTCACTTAAGAAAATGAGTTGAGTTGTAGGCAAGCCTGTAAGGCATTGTCTTAATTAGTGATTGATGTGGGAGGGTCTGTCTTAGTTAGGATTTCTATTGCTGTGAAGAAACACCATGACCATGTTTAACTTTTTATAAGGGAGAACATTTAATTGGGACTGGCTTACAGTTTTATACGTTTGGTCCATTAACTTCATGGTAGAAAGCACAGTGGAATACAGGTAGATATGGTACTGAAAAGGAGCTGAGGGTTTTACATTTTGACTCGCAGGCAACAGTAAGTGAACTCTATACCTCACTGAGTATAGCTTGAGCAAAAGAGACCTCAAATCCCACCCCCACAGTGACACACTTCCTCCAACATGGCCATACCTACTCCAACACCTCCTAACAGTACCACTCCCTATGGGGATCATTTTTTTGAACCACCTCAGGACCCAACCCATTGTGGGAGGGGTCATCCTATGTTCTATAAGAAAACAAGGCAGGATGAGCAGGTCAGTAAGCAGCACCTCTCCATGGCCTCTGCATTTCCTTCTACCCTTAGATTCCTGCCCTGACTGAGTTCCTATTCTGACTTCCTTTGATGATGAACAGTGCTATGGTAGTGTAAAGCAAATAAACTCATTCCTCCTCAGGTTTCTCTGGTGATGGTGTTTCATCACAGTGACAGTAACCCTAAGTAAGACAGATGGGCACTTCTAAGAGGGCCCAGTCAAGAAGTGGCCTATCCAACACTGACCCATCATTATCTAGATTTCAGTGTCATCCTATATGGTGGCCTAATTATTGGATAAATCAATAATGTAAATTCCCTTTATATGTGAGTTTGTATATATTCTAGGAAACTTCTTCAGTAATAATTTTCATATGATTTTTTTCTAAAGGTCTTTATTATTCTTTCTTTTAAAGGTCAAATTGAAGCCTAAAGGAGTTTTGTTTTCTTTTCTGTAAAATCATGAAAATCAATCTATGTAGCATGAGGGGCCAGCTTTTCGGGGTTTCTGTCCCACCCAGTACCCCACAGCCAGCATGTCCCAAAGAAAATCAC
>LOEQ01007537.1:7190-23066 GCA_001685075.1 Bramus lutescens | reverse complement strand
GAAACTAGAAACCGGAAGCCCCAGAAGCAAGAAAGAACTCATCCTAGGACCTTGCAGAAGGTTAATGTGTCCACAGTAGCGGGGATCTGGGGAGAATGGATCTGACCTGAGTCAGGATGGGCCGTGCCGACCTGAAGATACAGGTCCTCAGGGACCATGGAAAAGATGCAGTTTATCCTCCGCAGAAAAGGCGGCTTGGCAAGGCTGTAAGTCAGCGCAGCCGGTCTCATGAGCGAAGATCCCTCTGGTTCTGAGCACGGAAGAGATAACGCCTGTATTACCATATTTATTTAAATTACTGATACATACGACATATCAACATGAGCTCCCAGAGTGGCATTAATTTCAGCCAGAACCTACAAATCACTTTGCCTCCGTCTTTAAATAAATATTGCTTTAATACATTGTCAAAAGCAGGCAGTGCAAATATTAGGGTGTGTTAATTTTTAATTTGATGCTTGAGCGCCTCCTTGTGGCTAAATGGGAAAAACTCCTAGGTAAAGCCAATTTCCAGACAGCGACAAGTCAACTAAAACGCAAAACAAAACCCTACCTTCTAAGTACGACGTGCAAAAACCAATACATAAGTGAGATTTAATTAGAGTTTAAAGAAAGCTTGTTGTCAGCTTCTATGGTCTGGTCCTGATATCAGTCTACATTTACTGTGATGTGGTTGGTTCTTGCTCTTGTTCTTGCAGTCTTCTGGCTGACGTCTGCTACAAGTTAGAATAGGATATAAAATATATGCCTCTCTCTCCATAATTAATTTCGCCAAGTAATAGAAGGTGTTTAACAAATCTGCAACAACCTGTAGGAATAAATCTGCACGTTCCATCTTCCTAGTAAGAAACAGCGGGGCGTGTTTATTGACTCAGAAGCAGGCAAATAAAAATAACTATTCTCTTTATGAATCACCATTTATAGCTGGTGACAGACAGATTGAAGTGGAAAGAAAGATAGATGCCAACAATTGGATTCTGGGAACTCTCTCCCTGTTGTATGCCCCACTTAATAAGAATTACTGCTTTGAAACTGTTCTCTGAAGGCACAACCACTCCGAAGCATTTCATTTTCTGCCCATTTGGGGTGTAGAAAACTTTCATGCATTGGAGATGGGAGCTAAGAGTGGAGCGCCTGCTCAGTCCTGGAGAGCCGGGACAGTGTGCCTGAGCTTGGAGTTAGGGTTTTGTCAACTTAATTCTCTCTCTGACTCTGTTTTCTTGCTTCTACTTATCATTCCCCATGTACTCCCAGAATGTTTAGTAAATTCCAAATGGCTCAAGGTGAGAATTTCCTCTACAAGTATGGGGGCCAGAATCTGGGTCTCCAGCACCCATGTGAACATTAGATGTGGCCGCATGTGTTTGTAACCACTGCATTGGAGAGCAGAGAGGGCAGACCCCAGGAGATCCTTGGCCTGTCAACCTAGCTGAAAGAGAAAAGTTCAGGTTCAGTGAGAGATGCTGTCTCAACACAATATGGCAGAGAGCAATGGAGGAGGACGCTCAACATCTTGTCCTGATCTCCATCAGGAGAAGTCGGAGCAGGGGCTCGGGGTTGGTATCTGGAGGCAGGAACATAGAAGCTCAATGTTTAGTGGCTTGTTTTCCAGGGCTTGCTCAGCTTCCGTTCTTATGTAACCCAGGACAATCTTCCGGGGTGGGGGGTGGGGGGAAAGCACAGCTCATGTGAGCTGGACCCTCCTTCCTCATCCATCATTAATCAGGAAAATGGATCACAGACTGGCCCGTCTGATGGAGACAATCCCCCAATGCGGTTTCCTTTTCCCGCATTATTCTAGTTTGTGTCAAGTAGACAAAAGCGCCTAAGGAGCACAAAGCTAAGAAGTTTAGTGACTAGCAGTCCCTAAGCCTTGTTATCACACTTAATTCTCACCACAGTGGCTGTCAGGAGTAGGAATTACTATCCTTCCTCATACAATTAAGGGCGAAACTGCTGCTTAGCACTGGACAGGACTGAAGGGGAAGGATGAGAAGAATAAGACTCGGCAGGGAAGAGCAGCCAGGACAGACCATTCGTACCTCAAGGGGACTCTGAAGTTACCCAGACTACTCTCTTCCCAACTCTATCTCCACAGCACACTGTGGACAAGTCCCAACATAGTCCCTCTCTCGTCTAGAACTTCCAAGAGCGTTCCCATAGACAAGAAAATTAAATGTCCATTCATTCAGCCCACTTCAATAGTAAGTACAAGGCAGAAGGGTAAATGATTTCTCTTTTCAAGAACAAGGACTTTTATATAGTAGGAGAAGGCCATCGCTACTTTCCTAAAGAAAGGGGCTCTCCAATGGCCCCATAAAAAATGAGAGTATGCCCTTACCTGACAATACCAGCCACCGTCACTGTGCATACAGTCGCGCTCTGTATTTCATCATCCGCCCTCCAGGATGCCTTCCATTAGCAAGCCATGGAAGGCAGAAAGCTCAGGAATGTTGCTATGTCAATCCTGCAGAGGTCTGAAGTCACTCCTCTGCCTACTTCTTGTGGCTCTTGTCCTTTAGCCCAGCTCGCTTAGGGATTTTCAGAATACCTGGGTGCCCATACCCCGCCCTTGCAGATTTACCACCTGTTCTCTGTTATCCCTTGACAGCCGCATCAGAGTCCACCATTGCTGAAACTCCTCCAGGGCTTCTCTCTCACCAAAGGAAACATAAATCCTCCAGGGGCCCACCCAGCCTCGCTCACTTCCTTCCCCTGGCCTTGTCCACTGCTCTCACTCGGCCTGCTCCCTTCTGCCCACCCTGCCAGATTTCTTGCTCTTCCTTGACACACACTCCAAGCTGGAGAGCCTACGGCTGCTGCTCTAGCATCTTCCTGAAGTCCTGTCTCCTGGTGAACGCCATGGCTACCTGCTCTCTTCCCTTGGGTCAGCTTATAAACCTGCGACTGTCGTGTCTTAACATCGCTTCCATTTCAAAACATATTATGCATTGATCCCTGACCTGACCTGCTCTCTCATAACATTTACTGTTTCCTTCTAAGACCTTTTATACCAGGTACACATGTGTTAGCTGTTCCCTTTGACACGGTTTCTCCATTACAACACAGAACCAGCAGCAGCAAGTTGTGCTTCTGTTAGAAATGTAATAAATGCTCATACTTGCATAGTATATTATTTAATTACTCATATAGTGCTAATTAATTAATTTAATTAATTATCATTTAATCATTTTAATTAATTAATTGAGGTATTTCTTTCAAAGTTTATCTGTATTTTATGGGTCTTACCTAAATGGGTGTTAAGTGCATCCCATGCACACAGTACCCACGGAAGCCAGAAGAGCACATCAGATCCACTGCAAGTGGAGTTGCAGGCAGTTACTAGCTGTCTTGTGGGTGCTGGGAACTAAACCTAGGTTATCTGCAAAGACAGCAAATGCTTTTAACCACTGAGCCATGTCTTCCTAGACTCTTGAAGTGTTTCTTACCACAGGTTTTATAGTGGCTCCCCTCATGCTGAGGAGAAGTGTACATTCTTATTTGAAGCCTGAAAAGTCAACTGGAAAGAGAGACAAGATGGTATCTGTCTCGACAACAACAAAAAAGCCTCTAGAACAAGAACTCAGATGGACAGGTCATCTTCACTAGGTTATCATCCCCCAAATGCAGATACTGTTAGGAATAACTAAAATACAGTAATGGCTGCCAGTGTTGTAACTGATTGTCATTCATAGCCACTAAAAATTAGGCTAATTTAATGTAAGTACAATTTAAAATCTAGTTCCTTGCTACAGTAACATCAATCATTTCAGGTGCTTGGCAACCACAAAGGCTGTCAGCTACCTCTTTAGAGAACAGATATGGGCTAATGTTCCTGTGCTTGTAGGAACTTCTGTACCGTACTGAAGTCCATCAGACTGGGGATGCCATGGCAGGGTGAGAATCAGAGACCATGATGACAGGAGCAGGTGGTAGATGCTGTTCACACCAGGAGCAGGAAGCAGAGAGTACGGACTAGAAAAAAAGAATTTCACCCCTAGTGAACTTCCCCCACCAGCCACAGCCTCCCCAAACAGTGCCCTCAGCCGTTCACAGCATGAGCCTGGAGTGAGGATATTTCAGATCAAAACCATGGCAGGTGTCACTCCCATCCCTTCTGACAAAGCAGAGAAGAGAACCCAGGCATCTCCTGCTTCGGGTATTATTGCCCTGCTCCAGTGCTTGAGGTCTCAGTGGGCAAGAGAGGGAAGTCTAGGAAGTAAACGGACACTTCTTCTCCCACACTTTCTACGGAAGGACCTGAAGCTGGACTGACCAGCGGCCAGAACCCCTGCACACATGTGACCTCGACAAACACCTGAACCTCTCTCATCATGGAAACCGAGTCTACGGAGAAGTATCCCAAGTGGAGAAGCTGGAAAGTGACCTGCTAGCAAGTCACATGTGACCTGCTAGGATCCAGTTCGATATCCCTCCCCTTTCTGCCTATGGCTGGACTTGTGATCTCTCAGCTACCTATTCCTGCCAACATGCCCACTGTTTTCTGCCATGCCTGACCACCACGGAACCCATCCCTCTGAAACCATAAGCCCAAACTTCACAACTCTGGATGACTGCAGGTTTGCAAACTAGGCAAGCTGTTTTGCTTTGTGGAAATAAAGAACCAAACTGTGCTTCTCAAGGTAGCCCTTTAGTCCAGCCTCAAGTCCTCAAACCGAATCCTGGGCATAATATTTTCTGAAATGACAACCATTTGGGATCCTGGAAATGCAAGCTCCATGTGCAGAAGTAAAGAAAGGGAGTGGTGTTTGGACTGGCTTTCAGGCACATCTCCTTGCATCTTCAAAAGTAAAATAAACCAGACAAAAATATGTTGTCAAACTGTGGAAGCCAAAGGAAGAAAAGTTAGTTCCACTCCACAAAGAAAAAGTATTTGCTCCATAATTTATGGGTAACGAAAGTCATCCAAGACAAGATCTCCTAGTTCTGCTGTTTCATATAATTAAATGGTTAGAGGAGCCTCAGAAGATCGTGTGTCCTGCCAAGTGACCTTATTCCCACGGCCTTCCCTACACAGAGTTCAGAGGAACAGGATACATGAGAAAGACATAACATTTTTAAAACTAGAAACAAACATTGATTCCTATACAACAGGGGTTAATTAAATCATGAGGGCTTTTTCCCTTGATTACTTTCTACCAAGAACTACACATCAAAAATTTAAACATTCCTGTTTAAAAACACAAAACAGCAGTCCCGCCCTTGTTTCTTCGCCGTGGCTACAGTTTGCACTTGACATGTGTCCATTTGCTCTATTTCTTTACAGCTGCACAGCTCAGAACCGTCTTGTGCTTGTTTTGATGTTGAGTGACTGGAGAGGTGTTGGGACTCCTCGGTTTTCTTTGGCTACTGGAGTGGAACCCCATGAGTAGGCCTTAGACAATATGTGGTTGAAGACTCAGAGCAAAGTCAGATCCCGGCTTATGCCACCTGTCCCTAGAACCCATGGATGATGGCTTCACTGGGGATCTACTTAAACAACTGTCCACAGCCTAAGCACCCTTACTCTTCCCTCGTGGTCCCTTACATTAGTTTTTTGTGTTTTTTTAATGACTTCATTCACGGATTTTTTGATTTATATTATTTTGATTTATATTAAGCATGGCAGAAGAAATATATTTACATGAGACACCCATATGATTAGCCTTTCTGTCAAGATACAGTATACTGCTTAGAACTGCAAAGATGGTTCCACAATTATGAACCCTTACAATGTCTTAATTAATGTTCTATTGCTGTAAAGAGACAGCATGACCAAAGCAACTTACAAAAGAAAGCATTTAATTGGGCGACTGTTTACAATTTCTGAGGGTTAGGCCATTACTATCATGGTGGGGAACATGGCAGCAGGCAGGCAGGCATGGTGCTGGAGAAGCCGCTGAGAGCTCACAAATGATCTGTAAGATACAGGCAGAAAGAACAAGACACTGGACCTGCTATGGACTTTTGAAATCCCCAAACCCAAATCCATGGCACACCTCCTCCAACAAAGCCCCTAGTCCTTTCCAAAAAGTTACACTAACTGGGAACCAAGTGTTCAAATATATGAACCTACAGGCCCATGCTCACTCAAACTACCACACTGCTCTTATAGAAGACTCAGGTTAAGCTCCCAAAAACCTTATCAGGCAGTTCACAACTGTCTGTAACTCCACTTCGAGGGGATCCAAAGCCCTCTTCCAGCCTTCAAGGGCATCAGGCATGCACACGGGGCATATACATGCAATCAGGTACATAAATTCTCATACACATAAAAAATTTAATCAATTAATAATTCTCTTTTAAAATAAAGGTTTTTATTTATTTTTTATTTATTTATTATGTATACAATATTCTGTCTGTGTGCATGTCTACAGGCCAGAAGAGGGCACCAGACNTGGAAGAGCAGGCAATGCTCTTAACCACTGAGCCATCTCTCCAGCCCAAAATAAAGGTTTTTAAAAAACATAGAATGTCTCCATTCTACAAGGCCATTCTACAAGGCTCTCACGGACCCCTTCCCAGTCAGTAAACAGCCTCCCATCAAGGTATTTGCCCTTCTGATTCTAGCTACCACAGATTGCTTTGGCTGCGCATTGACTTCATGTACAGAGAGAATCACATGTACAGGGCTCATCTCTGGTTTTTCCCTTTACTGCCCTGGCTCTGAGACTCGCTCATACTGTCGTCATGTATGAATATTTAGCAGACTGCAGTGCATCAGCTGTGATTATTATAAATATTCAGCACCTCATTGGGGATATTCAGCTGCCTATTTTGAGGCATTTTACTTCAGCAAATGGATTCCACATAGTAGAGGGTGCTAAGTTTTGCTCTCCACTAATTTTTCATCCAGATCTTAATCCTATCAATAAACTTTCTCTAAATTGTTCTATAAATTTTGAGTTATCCTGAGTTCCATGAGGAAACAGATGAAGAATATATTATACTCAAACTTTGATGTTCTGTCCCAGGGGAGCATTTTGGTACCTTGGCATCTTCCACACATAAAATATAATAATAGTAATAATAGTAAGACATTTCTTAGCAAATATTAATTCCTTTCAGAGTTAAATTTCAAATGTCTTCAATTATATAGCAGGAGTTTTTCAGGTCCCCAGACACATGTGAAGTATGGCAGATACAGGGCCCATGTGATGGCTGTTCTTGGTTGTCAGCTTGACTATATCTAGAATGAACTACACCGGAAATGGAGGACACACCAGTGACCAATCATGAGGCAGGAAGCCAACACACCTTCAATCCAGATCTTGAGGCGAGAGGACACAACTTGAACCTGAGCCACACCTGCTGGAAGTCTACATAAAGACCATGGGAGAAGAAGAGTTCATTTGTTCTTCACCTGCTTGCTCTGTCTTTGTCAGCGCATCCATTCCTACACTGGCATTGGAGCCTATTTCTCTGGAATTCTAGCATATACAGAAGACCCAGCATTGTGAGCAGCTACTAGATTCTTGGACTTTCCATACACAAAAGAGCCTGCAAGCCTTTCCAATAAATTCCCATACATACATATGTATATATAAATATGTATATATAAACAGAGAGAGAGAGAGAGAGATTCACTCCATAAGTTCTGTGACCCTAGAGAACCCTGACTAAAACAGCACACCATTCTTCAGAAGCTAAGCTTCAAGGAAAATACCCATTGATGATTAAAAAAAAAAAAGCTTTGAACAAAATTTAAATAATTTAAATATTCAGCAAAAGGCCAGGAACAAAGAATCACTCTCTTGGGAAAGCTCAGAATAAACCATCAACTGCAGGAGGATTACGGGAAGCCGTCAAGAGGAAGCCAAGTCCAAGCAGGCAAGGTAACGAGGTCAATGCTCTTGAGTTAATGAAGAGTTTGACCTTGTTAAAGAGAAGGAGGCAGGCTCCTGAGGCAATACAGACATAGCAAAAGATGAGACTAGGGAGCGAAGCAGGAGCCATGACAGGACTTCAGATACACTCCTAAGTAAGGAGTGGAAACAATCAGAGGATTTTAAACAGGAGAGGGAATCTGGAAATTAAAAGGACAATGACTTGGAAGGGGTTAGGTATAGAAGTAGGATGCCAATAAAGAGTCATTTCTCAACAAATGATGGTGGCCGGCTGCTGTCTGTAACTGAAATAGTAGCAAAAGAGGCAAAGGATTGGACAGGATCCAGGCTGCTTCAAAGGGAGTCGGCAGATCGTGCGGTGGATGAGACATGCCGTATGCTATGGAAGGTTCTGTCTTCTTGCTACGTCTTATTTTGAACTCCCTCTGTGTGCTGGAATTCTAGAGGAAACAAACAAAAGGAAATTGAAGGAAAAAGCCCGACTCCCAGTGATAACTTCTTTGGATCCATGACATGTGCGTCATGGCCACACATCTACGTTCTCATTTCATTCTTGTGACAGCTTTATAAGGAGAGACAGCAGATGCAATGAACTTGCTTTGGCAAATAAAACAAATCCCAAGAATTCAAAGATAATCATGGGGCTAGTCCAAAGACAAACGTGTAGCAAGTTATCAGTTCAAGATTACTCAGACCCTTCTTGTCTGCCGTCTTGTATCTAGAGGCTATTTTGTGTAACAATTGCAATAAGCTTTAGCACTTGCGCTTTTTTTGGACATCATAATAATTCTTGATATTTATCATTCATCTCAATACAGCAATGGAAGGGCCATTATTGCCGATCTCATTTTAGAGGCATGCGAACTTAAGATTCAGAGAGTTTAAGCAAACTTTCAAAGTACCACACCATCACTGTAAGTAGCCAGTCAGAATTGGTCATCACTGTCTAAGTGCTCCCATTGACTTCATACTGACAACACATTCAAAGTGGATACCATGACTGTCATTTTCCCTTGTGCTCAGAATGAACAATTTTATCTCTAATAACTGATTGACTCAGTTCATAAACATATTCATTGGTGGTTTATTTATTTATTCATTTATTGAGACATAGTCTTGGCTGGCATGGAGTTCACTATGTATACTAGGCTGGCCTAGAACTCTTAGAAATCTGCCTGACTCAGACTCCTGAGTAACAGGATTAAAGAAGTGTGCCACCACTACCAGCAGGTAGTGTATTCATTGTTGTTTGGATCTGAAATGTTCTCCAAAGACCACATTTGACTCTTAGCCTATGGCAATATTGACAGGTGTTGCAACCTTCTGGAGGTGGGACCTAGTGGAAAAAGTGAGTGTCATTGAGGACATATGAACAAAGGGCATAGAGGCACCTTGTCACCTATTTGCTTCCTAGTTGTCTTTATAATTGTTTAATCTCAGGTATTTCATCATAGCAACTGGAAACCGACTGAAAGCAGTCTTTCATGCATGAGTCTAGAACACAGAAGATGGATTAAGTCAGCCTCTGCCATGATGAGCTCAAGGCTCGTAAAAGAAGCAGTTTAATGAACGCATGTGATAACTTCTGAGACGTGAAGAGCCCTCTCTGGGAACAAAATGGCAGAATGGCTCATCCTACCCAAGGATGTCAGAGCAGCCATCATTGGAATGGGTCTCTCATGAGTTTACCCATCCGCAAAGGATGTGAAAATCTATTGCGTAGATTTGTGAAAATCTATGACCACAGACTAAACATTGCCTTTGACTATGGAGAGGTAGATCATCAATGTGCTAGTGGAGGAAACACACAGAAAGGGAGGGCACAGTGTCACCACTGTGCTGGTGATGACAGGGACCAGGGTCATCTTGGTTTTAGAATAAGCCTCCCAGGGAACACTGGGAACAGTGTGAATTCTGTGGAATCAAGCATCTCTGTTTATCATTACATTCTTCTTGGTGTCTTCCACTTTCATGTGGATGACAGTTTGGCAGAATGCATTGGAAGAGTAGATGCAAGATTTACAAAGTCCAAAATACTTCAAACGAGAGGCATTCTGAATGTGACTTTTAAAGTATGTTTGGTGATGTTTGGCTAAAAGATAGAAGACCCCTTGGAAGTCTGCAAATACTGCTTTTTAACTGGGTGAGTTCATACAGTCTCTTTAAGAAATGCTTTTAATCAAACATTGCTGGTTTTCCAATGCTGTTTCATGTTTTCTGAGCAAATGACAAAGTCAGCCTTGCTGACAGCCCTGATAACTTAGAGTTTCCCTGATCACCTTGGAGACTCTAGGAGGATGTGGCTAGGGATCATATGTAAGTGTCTCTGTGTGTGTGTGGGGGGGACATCAGGCCTTGAGTCTTGACCATTCTCCAAAGCTTGAGAGAAGAGCTAACAAAATTTATTCCCAGTTAATATCAAGAATGAGGAGCAAATATCTGGAATCTCTTCATATTCACTTAGCTGTACAGAGTTCCTGCCCTGGTTGAGTTCCTTTCCTGACTTCCTTTGATGTTGAACAGGGATATGAAAGTGTAAGCTGAATAAACCATTTCCTATGGGTCATGGTGCTTCATCACAGTGATAGCAACCTTGACTGAGACATTTACACATTCAGAATATTTTCTTCAGACATGTGTGCTGAGATTTTTTCTTTTACTAAACCTTTGTTGACCATTCAGTATATTTAAAAATGTCTGTCTCAACTAACCACCAGAAAATTGCAGATCAAAGCAACAATGAAGTACCACCCCACCCCCATAACAAGGGCTATCATCAATTAGACAAAAATATCTTCTCAGAAGAGATGGGAAAATTGTAAGAGAAAGGTGGTAGACGCCAAAGAAACACTGCCTTCCAGACATAACAGGACTGATCACATGCGAACTCACAGAGACTTCGCCAGCCCATCAAGGCCCATGTACAAGAGAAGTTAGCCAACATGAAAATGACTCCATTGTGGGTCTTTTTTTTTATTTTGGGGGCATCATGTGCATTTTGTTGGGTGTGGTATTTGTTTGTTTTGTTGAGATTTTTTTGTTTGTCTATTTTGACCTTTGTTTTTTGGTTTTTGGAAGTTTTTTCAGGGAGAAGAAGGGGAAGGAGAGAGGAGGGGAAGATTTTGGAAAAGTTGGGGGAAGAGAAAGAATGTGATCATCAAAATATGCAATAGGTAAAAACAATTAATTAAAAACTTATATTAAGAAAAGATCCCACAAGGTAGATTGACAGGAAAGAGTACATCACACCAGGCCTGACGCCTGAGTTCAGTCCACCTGACACACTTGACAGAGGGAGAGAACTGACTGCAAATGTTTCCCTCTGACATCCATGCTGCTGCTGCTTTGTGTGTGTGTGTGTGTCTGTGTGTGTGTGTGTCTGTGTGTGTGTGCATGAGGGTGTGTCTGTGTGTGTATGTGGTGTGTATGTCTATGTGTGCGTATGAGAATGTGTGTCTGTGTGTGAGTATGTGTGGTGTGTGTGTCTCACTATATGTGTGTGCATGAGAGTGTGTTCCTCTGTCTCTGTGTGTGTGTATGTCTATATGCGTGTGCATGAGAGTGTGTGTCTCTGTGTCTCTCTGGGGTGTGTGAGTATGTGTGTGTGGTGTGTGTGTATGTCTATATGTGTGCATATGAGAATGTGTGTCTGTGTGTGTGGTGTGTGTGTTTATATTTGTGTGTGCATGAGAATGTGTGTCTGTGTGTGCATGTGAGTGTGTGTGGTGTGTGTGTCTCTCTATATGTGTGTGCATGAGAGTGTGTGCCTCTGCCTGTGTGTGTGTGTATGTCTATATGCATGTGCATGAGAGTGTGTGTCTCTGTGTGTCTCTCTGGGGTGTGTGAGTATGTGTGTGTGGTGTGTGTGTGAGTATGTCTATATGTGTGTGCATGAGAATGTGTGTCTGTGTGTGTGTTTATATGTGTGTGCATGAGAATGTGTATCTCCGTGTGCGTGTGAGTGTGTGTGGTGTTTGTGGTGTGTGTGTCTCTCTATATGCATGTGCATGAGAGTGTGTCTCTGTGTGTGTGTGAATGTGTATGTGTGTGTGTGTGTTAATTAGGATGCAGAGGAAGGAGAACCCTTCTACACCAGTGATGGAAAATATGTTAGTACATGCCATTAATGGAGTAGACAGCATTGGTAGACTGTGTATTTGGACACAGACGTACTGTTGTATATGAGTACGCATCTTTGGTGGAATGTGTAATAGTGCATTGGTGAATGTGTTTTAGAAAAGCCATTATGGAAGTAGCATGGATTCCTCAAACCCTAAAGTTAGAAGCACTATATGACAGAGTAATATAACCTGGGTTTATGGCCACATAAAATTAGCTAGTCACCTGCATGCCCATGTTAGTGTCTGAAGCCCACCAAGGTATTTTGCCAAGCTTGGGAACCGGTGGGCTATGCCTTCCACGGAGTATAATTTGGTGACCAAAGCAAAGAACTAGAAAAACAAATGAAAATAGCTACAAAAAATTTTAACTTCCCATGTATATCAAAGAGAAATCAGCTATTTATGACCCATTGAGAAAAAAATACCCTTCTTAATATTAGAATTATTGAAATAAATGTTATGATCTTTAGGAGCAAAATTATGTTCCTGCTCTTTTCTCAGCACAATACCTCACTTTACCGTCTGAAGAAAAGACTTGGCATCTAATTAATATTGTTCTCTCGTTTCCCTCCGTTCGCCTTCTATTTCCTTGACATTAGATTTCAAATCAAACATACGGAATAATTTCAAACACTCAAGATTTACAAAGGAAGAAACTTGATTAATTCAAAGTTTTACTTTATGTACCTACAATTTCCCAGTAGTCCCATTTCTCAATCAGAATTTGAATAATCTTTACAACGTGTATTCCCCCAAACTCAAATTTAATGACTCACTAGGTTCAGAAGGAGAAACAACAGCTGCAGCTTGTCCCGCCGCGTCATTCAGTAATGACAATGTTATACCACATTAGCAATTGTGACATTAATAAAAAGGAGCCCACGGGACTAGCCAGGGACCACTGACTGTAGTCAAATGTAGGTCAGGCTTTGTTTGCTCAGAAACTGGTAATAAATTCCCAGGTAAGTGCTCTCATGTGCCATGCATATATGTCAGGAGCATAATTCCAGCCTTACTAAATGATCCACTCTTTTAAGTTCCTGTAAGCCATTTTTGAATTATTGTTAAGCATTTAATTCCACTGACAAACCTAGAGGCTCCTTGAAATTATTAACTTCTGTGACATTACAGCAAGTTTTTCCCTTTAGGCAACACTTCAGAACACCTTCACAGGTTTCATATTCACCTCCTCACTCCTGAAGTTCTTAGCAGAAGGGGCTGGGGTGACCCCTAATTTACGACATAATCATGGAAGAAATGAGGCTAATGCTGAGGAAAGCCATCTGCCACCGCAAAGATCTCATTGCCTCAGCCTAACACTGAAGTCACAATCTCCACCCAGCCTTGCAATTGGCTTCCTACAAAGAAATGCAAAGTCTGAAAAGAGACTTCAGGATGTAAATGCTTTGAAAAGCAGGTTTTTGTCTAAGAAATGAAACTGCATGGCCATTAAAACAGCCACAAGCACAAACGTTCCAAGCAACTGCATTGATAATGTCTCAAAACCAGAAAAAAAATCAACACACTGGGGGGAATAACAATGACACCCTGTACAGAGTCAGCAATAGAATAGGACCACAGACCCATACAAGAATCAAGGGTGAGTCTCTAAAACCATTAGGATTGGCGAAGGAGTTAACTCCAAACGGTACGAAATTTGACTCCATGCCTGTAAGTGATAGAGACCAGAGCAGGGGACACATCGCCTGCAAAGAGGTCGACAGCACTTGAAGAACGGGGGAAATATTCTAATCTTGTCGAAGTGATGCTAAGTGCAAGTCTCATCAGTGTGTGTACTACAGTCTGATCTACAGCCAAATTATGCCTTTGCAAATAAATAAAAATGGCATGCAGCTGTTATGCAAGCTTTTCCCATATCCATGCGAACATTATATTTAAGTAAGCTTCCTCCTTTAAATCCTTAAGTAGCTCTGGTGCACTGTGAAGCCTTTGAACTCCGAGAGTGAAAGGAGAGGAGATGCCACCTGCCTAAACAACCCAAGTGAAGATAGCAAGTGACATCTTCAATGAGTGAAATAAACAGACTATTTCAGTTGACATGCATTTTAATCTATACTACATGGACATGGAATAGACATGTAGTAGAGTGTTCTGTGCTCATGATTTGGGAAGATTAGAAAAATACAAACGTGCATTAATGGAGTTAAGTACTTGACAATAATTTATATCAAAGTGAAGAAGCCATTGCACAATGAATCAAAACTACCAAGTGATACAAAAGTTATGTGTATTTCTAATGCGGAGCAGAGCTTGCCTGATTCTTCCAGAATAAACGTTGTCCCTCCCACAACAGGATTTGGGATCTGGTCACAATGGTTAATTACTTGGGGAGTTGGTAGGTCTGTTGGTTAATTAGGATGCTAACTGTTTACTTTCAAGCATGGCAAATTTCACATTGGTTTCTTCATTGTGCCATCTTCTCCCTTTAAAAGCCACTGTATTAGCAAAGCCTGAACATTTCCCAGCATTCATTGGGCTTGCCACAGTCAGAGCTGGCTTTTGATGCACGATCTGGTTGGCACTGGTGGGTGCGGGTGTGTCCACAATCTGCCGTTTTGAACATGATCTCATGCCGCTTCTCCTTGACTTCACGTCTGTATAGAGGACTTTGCCCTAAGCAGCCGAATGGCCTGTTCCTGCCGCTGGGCCATTGCTCATGCTGCCTTCCATTTAAGCTTTGTGTCCAGCTCATGACGACTTTCTAGACCCATAGATTCAGCTGGGTGGCACAGAGAACCCCCATTTTCCCAACACAGAGTAGTCTGTTGTCTCACGCTTACCACATTGTAAGTCTAGTTCTTTTTCCACCGTGTGTCTTGTCTGGCAAAAACATGGTTTAACCCTAGTTTCAGAAACATGGGATTTCAAAACTTAGCTTCCAGCAGTCTAAATGTAGCTAGTTACTTCTTTCTGTGCTCTGATCCTTCATCTGTTAAAAAAAAAAAACAAACAGAAGCCAGGATTGGTGGTACATACCTTTAATTCTGGCACTAAAGAGGCTGAGGCAGGAGGCTCATGAGCTCAAGGCCAATCTAGGCTATACAAATAATAATAATAATAATAATAATAATAATAATATTTATATTACACATAACGGATATGCATTAAAAATTTCCCATCTTATACCATTGTCATTGTCAAGAAATTGGGTTTATACTAAGTGTGTATGTGTGTAGACAAGCATATATGTGTGTGTGTGTGTGCATGTATATGCTTAGTTCAACACACATTTTAAATGCTCAGCAATATTTGCCTGAAAAGCAGCTAGCTAGCATAGAATAAACTCTCTAAGTCAATGAATTATTTCCTAAGAATTGAAAGAACTTGTAACTGGGAAGGTTTTGAGGAATATGGAGGAACACCAGAAGGCTGGAGGTGGATAACTTTAGCTATTTTGTAAACAGGATATAATTTCAGTTTTAGAAACCACAGAATGGTGAGAAACATGTCAGTCTATGGCAGGAAGAGTCCAGCTTGAGGGAAAAGAACAAAATAAAAACAAAGAATAATGGACAACTAGCTCCAGCATGCACAAGAATTTTTTTAAAAAATCCTACGCCCATACCCAAGCCTGCACATGTTACTGGGAAAACCCTTATTCAGAACAACCCCCAACTAGAAAAGATCCCAGTAGGGAGGTTTCTATGCCTACCACAGAAGATCTTGTAGGGATGGAAATGAGAATGCTGTCTACAGAGTGACAGCATGGACAGATTTCAAATAATAACACGGACTGAAGAAACTCCAAGATAAAAGGCACACACACTGCGATTCCATTGGTCAACTTCTCTGTTTTTATGCCAGTACCAAGCTGTTTTCATTACTGTAAGATTATGGGGCTGATCTAATGGGAGCTCCCCAAGGCCAGCTGGACTGGGACTGATGGA
>LOEQ01007536.1:63584-82551 GCA_001685075.1 Bramus lutescens | reverse complement strand
TTGAGAGCCTGGCTGCCATACCATGTAGAAATATGGGCCTACATGTAAGTAAATAAATATTCTTAAGGAAACCTGAGGAAGACTTCCTAAACAGGGCCATCAGGGTCACATTCCAATGGACGTACAACTCCTTCCAAAGGTCAGGAACCCCTATAGTTCTGGGGTCCCAACTCTGGCTCTAGACTTTCTAAGCTCAGATCCAGTTTCCCTCAGTTAGTAGTCATGTGGGTCTGGATTCCTTAAATGCCAGTCTCATTGGATACAACGCAGATAATAAGATAATCAGAATAAAGCCTGCGTCAAAGGTAGGTAGAGAAAAATGATATGATGCGCAGGACTGCTTAACCCATGACTGTTCCGGGCCTAGCCTCCTAGCCTGTAATAACCGTAGCCTGGGCAGATGGAGCCCGCTGGTTTCTTCACCTCCCCAACCTTAGATCTTTGCATGATCGTCTCCCGTGCCCTGTTTATCGGTACTGATTCCACAGAGGGAAAGCATGCGAAGCGATGCTATGCATTTCCTAATTCTTAGCAGTCTTCCTCAAAGAGCAAAACTCCATCAGTGAAGATGCTATTGCCTGGTGTCAGGGTCTGGGAACACTTCTTTTTTTTATTTTAGTTTATTTATTTATTAATTTATTTTGGTTTTGTTTGTTTGTTTGTTTTGTTATTGGGAATACTTCTTTATTTAAATTACTAGTTTTCTGAAAGGGGGACATGAAGAGAGAGAGAGAGAGACAGACAGACAGACAGACAGTTGCTGAGAATTAGGTCAGGATCTTTGTACACACTAAGCATAAAATGTATCACTAAGCTACATTCCAAACCAGTATTAGAAGTACAAGATGCATCACATATGTATCAGTTTGCTTTTCTGATGTAAGATAAAATGCTTACCAAAATCAATTTAGGAGAGGAAAGGGTTTATTTAGTCTTACAACTCCCAGGACATAATCCTTCCTTGAGGGAAGTCAGGGGAAGAGCTCAAGGCAGGATTAGAAGCAAAGACCATGGAGGAATGTTTTCTTATGTAGCCCAAACCCAAGTCCACAGGGATGGCACTACCCTCAGTGGGCCAGGCCCTTCAACATCAGTCGAGAAAATGCCACCTCAGACTTGCTCACAGAACTCTCTGATGGAGGCAGTTCCTCATTTGAGGGTCCTTTCCCCAGGTGATTCTAGTTTATAAAAGAGCCACAGCACAGCACACATGTGTGTGTATATGTGTGTGTGTCTGCATGTGTGCTCACGCAGGCGTATGTGTGTTGTTAGTAACTGAATCCAGGCTTCATAAATGTTAGGCAAACACTTTCTCACTGAGCAACAGCAAGTTTTTTTAATGCTTTATTATTTTTTAAAATTTTTTTATTAAGCTATATATTTTTCTCTGCTCCCCTCCCTTCCCCTTCCTCTCCCCTCCCTTCCCTCCCCTTCTAGCCTCTCCCATGGTCCCCAGGCTCCCAATTTATTCAGGAGATCTTGTCTTTTTCTACTTCCCATGTAGATTAGATCTATGTATGACTCTCTTAGGGTCCTCATTGTTGTCTAGGTTCTCTGGGATTGTGAATTGTAGGCTGATTTGTCTTTGTACAGCAAGGTTTTTAAGCAAGATATTTGTCATTGTAGGTATTATTTTAATTTCTATGCGCAACTAAATTATGATAAAAATACATCAAAATGTGATTGCTTTTATCTAATAGTTTGATGTGGGAAATCAGAATCAATGGAGGAAATTGGAGTCAAAGGAATAAGACAATGTGAACAATCTAATACAGTGCATTAGTAAGAACCCGGAAAAACTAAAGGCAACTGTGTATTCAGGTAATTCCTCCCATTTTTAACTTGCTAGTTCGAGGTATGAGTTTGGAAACTGAATGGCCAGTAGATTTGGCTGACATTGTTAAGGTCAGTCAAACCTACCGGCCATTGCTATGAGGTTACAGTTTCATTCCCAAATGGATCAGGCACCTATAGAATATTAGTAGAATTGGGCTTCTAATATTTTAATGTAAATTTCTTCAGGAAGGAGCTAAACATGGTGAAACTTTGAGTTCTAAGCTAGTGCTACCCAATACCTTTCCACAATGATGGACAAATGCTGTATTCTCGATTTTTTTCTATTATTAGTCATTAGATATATATGGCAAACAGACACTCAAAGTGTGGCTAGGATGACTCAGAAACTGAGCTTTTAACTTAATTTAATTTAATATCAGGAGCCATGTGTGCTTAATGACTCCATGTTGGACAGTAACATTCTCATCTACAGTTTTGTTTTTAGCAGATGGGCAAATGTATAGCAGCAGATTTCCAGAGCTTTACATTTTTGAAAAATAAACTCTCCAACCTTCTATTATTCCTTTGACTCCAATTTCCTCCATTGACTCCGTTCCACGGTCAGTGAGTGGTTAGCTCCTGGCTCCAGACCTTCTTTACTCTACCGATGAAAAAGTAGCCTTGCCCAGACAATAAAGAGAGAGCTCATAGCCTTGATGTGAATTTTGCTTGCAAGAGAAAACAAAGAGGGGGGCACTGAAAGCAAGAGACTGCTTTGATTTGTTCCCTAGCGACTTAATATGTTCTGTGCTTCCTGAGACAGCAAATCTATCCAGCCTTGTGCCAAGTGATGGAGGAGCTTAGAGAGGGATAAACTGACCCTTGTAATATGGCTGCAGGGGTGGGTAGAGAGGTGTCTCTTAATCTTTTGAATGGGGGAGAGGTGGGAATCACGGGAAGAACGGGTGACATCTAAGCCGGCACCACAAAGTTTGGGTGCAAGAGATATTAGGAGGAGAACTGGGAGAGACGGCACGTTTGTGCTGGGAGGCTTGAGCCTGCCACTTGGAAGCATCTCATTTCACACGAGGTTATTTTGAGCTACAGGCAACTGAGACTCAGATACCGGAACAGTTTCCAGCACCCTCCTCATCCTCCTGAAAGCAGAATACACCGTTCCAGAAGCAGAGGTGTCGCCCCTCGTCTTTTGGGCAGCACGGATGAAGATTGGTCACCAAAGACAGTTTCAGGCCCTTGTTTACACAGAAGCAGCATTTGAGGAGCATATACAGCAAAGTCCACTTTCCTGCCTTTCTCCAGCTGCCGTCCTATTCCTTCTCTTCTGTGTCTCTGAAACTGTGCTGTCCTCCATGGAGATGCAGCATGAGCCTGGATCTACGGCCACTTCTTTGAGAATTACACATCCCAGGCATGTATGAGGAACCCACGTCCATACACTTGTGTTTGCTTCTTTTATATTAATCTGCCTTTGTTATAGGGACCTGTCCTAGCTATATATGGGAAGAATAAAGAAGAAATTACTTTTCCTTCCCTGATGTACTGAAGTCCCACTGGCAAGAAAGAATGTCTTCATCAGTGGACGGCCAACAGTGTCCCTGGAGAATAAGGCAAAGGAAAACGCTGCGGTAGGGATCAAGCTCCTACACACCCATCAGGGAACAGACCCGGGACTCTCACCAGGCCAGACTTACTCTGAGAATGTAGGCCACATCAGCAGATAGAAATCAAAGCAGTGTGAAGTCAAAACAGTGGGCCACTGCTGGAACCCACCAGAGGAAAATTTCATTCTTAACCTTTGAGCCATCTCTCCAGGCCTCCTCAAAGTGGAATTTTTAAAGTGATCTTTCAATGGTTGAGAAAAATGTAATCATCAGTCCTGAAATTTGTAGGGTATGAACCTGGCTCTCAGCTGTTGCTGATCAACTGCACAGCCTGTTTGGAAAACAGGAAGTTTATATCACATATGTTCAACGATGTGCGCATTTACTGCTCTATTCCTGGTATTCACATTTTAAGGGAATCATCCAGAACCGGAAAAACAATACATGTCTGAAGTTGCCATTGTGATATTAAAATATTTATGTTGTATTGTGAAATAGATAAATGGAGAGCTAGGTCCTACTTCTAAATATCATGAAGAAATATCTCTGATGTTCATATATTTGCAGCCATGTAAGGACCCATGTGTCGTGGGGGAAATCAGACAAATTCAAGTGGATGGGTATTTTTCAACACAACTATATGAGAACTCCAAAGTATCAAAGTAAAGAAACCCAAAGGATTTGTTCAGGTTGAAGTGATGTCATCATTAGCTCCAACGTGTGATCATCAACTGCATCCTCGACTGGAAAAGAGATGCTGGAAAGGACCTTGTTGAGATAATTCAGGAGGATTAGAGAACAGATTTGCATTGATAATGAACTTCTTGCATCAAATTGTCATGCTGTGCTTGGAGAAGAGACAATTTGCAACTAAGACATACACTAACATATTTAGGGATAAGGAAACATGATGAATAAAACCCACTCACTCCCAGAGAGCAAAGTTGAAAATGAGATGCAGAAAGAATAGAAATGATGATGAATATATGCTCATCTTGCAACCTCTCTCTCTCTCTCTCTCTCTCTCTCTCTCTCACACACACACACACACACACACATCGCGGGGGTTAAGTAAGGCATCCCAAGGCAACGAAAGCATTGTAGTATGGGGCTCACAACAAATTTCCCCCTTTTGCCCAATTTCCTGACAGTAGTTATATTTATTATTTTGATGTTTTAAATTATTTTTGCTAGACATGTTTTGGACAGAAGCATGATCTAAATGAACTGGCCATTAATGATTGCTTGAGCTTTATTTCAGCACCTCTGGAGAGAAAGACGGTACCAGTCGACATAAATGACCATGACAGAATAACTCAGACTATAAACTGACAACGTAGGAATGAAACACACTAAGTCCGTTAACTTACCTAACTGAATGACTGTTTACCTTTAGTAAACCTATTTTTAAAATGTATTTATCATTATTGGCGTGAGCTTCCGGCTCAGTCCAGTTTGACATCTCTGTATACTGCAACAAAACTCTATGGTGTCTTCAACAACAGGGTTTTACCATTCAGTTTGGGTGGGTAGCCAACAACAGTGACAATTTCCTATTTTAGGGGCCTCAGGGGCCTCCCTGACCTCATAGCTGATAGGGACATAGCTGATATCAGGCACTGGGGTCTCATTTAATAACCTTATAGTTTCTGGAAGTGGATTTATTACCTATGCAAGGTACTACTCTCCAAAATAAATTATTTTGATTTTAAAGTTTTCATGCATGTGTGGATTGCATGTTGAGCATTGTGCTGTTTTTTTTTTTTTATCATCTTAACATGAACTACAGTCATTTGGGAAGAGGGAACCTCAAGTGAGAAAATGTTTCCAGAGATTGGACTGCAAACAAGTCTTGCATCTTTTTAATTAGTGATTGATATAGAAGGTCCCAGCCTACTGTGGGTGAGGCCATCCCTGGGCTGGTGGTCCTAGACACTATAAGAAAGCAGGCTGAGCAGCACCCTCCATGGTCTCTGCATCAGCTCCTGCCTCCAGGTTCCTGCCCTGAGTTCCCTTCCTGACTTCCCTAGAAGATTGACAAGAAGGAATAAGCTGAGATAAACCTTTCACCCACAAGTTTCTTTTGGTCTGGGTGTTTATCCCAGCAGTAGACACTCAAACACTAGCATGTTCCTGTCATGTCTCCTTAACTAGCCCTCTCTTCTCCTCTCTCCCCAACAAGATGACTCAACCCATTCATTGGCCATGTAGGAACAAAACAAACAAAGTCCCTCCAGTTTTGCTAGTTGATGGGCTATTTCATCTTTAGAAAGCCTATTTTAAAGGTGGTTCTTTATAAGCCCCTAGTTCCAGTGTGAACAATAAAAGCAAGTGGAAATTTTTCTAGATAACCCAAATGGTTAAATCGTACATTCTTAAGGGCTTCTATCTGAAAACAAGAATTAGGGACATATGTGCATAATAAATCAAAGGGCATTTAGATTTAAAATACAGGTTATTTGAGGTTGGGGCGGTACTCATTAGCAGAGAACTTGGCTAGTAAGCCTGGGCTCCTGGGTTTGATCCAAGCACTGGAATACATACACTGATCGCTTACGGGTTCCACAATGGTACATGCCTCTCATGCCTGTTGATTGTGAGGCTGAGGCACGAGGATTGCTTGAAGTCTAGGAATTGGAGGCCACTTTTTCTTTCAAAACAAAATGTTCACTACTTAATAATTTTAAAAATTAGACAGTGTTCTTCTGATAGATTCCTTAAGAGGATGCTGGCAGCATGGTCTTTCTGAAAAAACATGTTCACCTTTTAGAGTTGGATATGTTTTTAAGCTAAGCAGTACCTCCCTCCTCTTCAGAATGTGTGCTGTATGTGTATACTTCCTTCTGTATTATCTCTTTACATCACATCATATTTTTCTTCTTTTTTTGAGACAGGGTTTCTCTGTGTAGCCTTGTCTGCCCTAGAACTCGTTCTGTTCACAGATATCTGCCTGCTTCTGCCACCCAAGTACTGGAATTACAAGAGTACGCCGCCACCATTCAGCGCATCTTATTTTCTTAAGTGTATGTAATTTACAAGGAAGCCTTAAATCACTAATACAATTTGAAGGACATTAGCCATGAATAAAAGATACCACATAAATAAATACAAGTGAAAGCTAAACTTTATCTTTAAATTCTATCTGCTGTGATAGCTCTCCTCATTCTTTATTAAAAGGAGATATTGTCACGTTCCAGAAAGATGGCTAAGACCTACAACAAACTGAGATATTTATCTTGATATAATCGGAAGGATTCAAAAGGAACAGGAGCAAAAGAAGTGCTTCTATTTTTTTTCCCATTGTGATTCAATATGTACTTAATGTAGTTTCTGTGGCGCTACCTAAAAATATCAGGATATCAAACCTGGCTGAAGCATAACCTTACCCCTTCCCAAAAGTTAATACTGGCTCTCTTCCTCTCTTAAATCCATGTGGAAACTCTGTCTCTTCACAAGATTTAGCTAGGGGATAGGAATGAAAAATGAAATGCCTTCCTTTGCTAAATGCTAACCTAGGTTCCACCTTTGGGGAAATTCCCAGCTGGCCTGTTTTATAATATTTCTGCAAGCTATTTTTGCAGAGTAGATTTCTTGATCCACTTGGCCTATATTTCTACGTGCATATATATATCAGGCTTCTGCTGCTTGAAACTAGCTGCATTGATTGCCCTCTGCAATAATTCTTGAACTCAGCCTGACCTCTCAGGGCCAAGCTTGCAATAGCATCATGGAATGTGACACCCAGAATGAGCTGGGCAGGAGCCAAGGACAAGGAAGCTCCTGCAGAACACCCTTGGCCTTGAGCTCGAGAGCCAGCTTAGCTAGTCCCTCCCCTTTTCTGGCAAACTTTTCAAGCCAGGATTCAGCTCCTTACTACATGACAAAGATGGCAGACATCAATGGGATACAGGCAGTACGAGCGTCCTCTGGGTGGTGTGAGCTGAGGACCTGGCTTGGAATCGGTAGCCCCATAGACATTACTTGGTCAGGAAGGCTGAGCTTGACTCCGGAGAAGCTACACAGTAGCCCCCAACCAGGCTATGAATATCACCCAGGGATTCTTAACATTCCCGTAAACACCTCACCCCCCCCCAAACATTTATTTATTTGCTTCTTTGTTTCAAAGTGTCAGTACCTCCCTGTTCCCCAGGATGGCTTTGAACTGACTTCAGATGATCCTTTCCTCTAAGCCTTAGGAAGAATTTGCACCAATATTCAATGCTCAACTGCATCAGTATTCCACAAATGGTTACAGGGCACAACCAGGGTTGAGAACCAAGAAATCGTCCACGGTGTCCCCACTTGAGCTTCACGGGCAGGGCCGGAGTTCTGGACATAATATTAATTGCCATCATCAGCTGCCCAAACTGTACTGGTGACCTGGGAATACCAGCTGTCAGAATGCTGTACAGGCAGCCATGCTGATGACCCATAAATGTAATAATTTATAGGTTAATGAGTGAAAGAAGATTGCGTAAAAAGATTCCCTGCAAATTTTTAGCTGACTTCACAGAACAAGGGTTTATTTAAACACTTTGATCTCCCTGGCTCTTATCTATAGGTCTATCTGGTTCCCTGTCTTCTCCATTCCTCTGCTTCCCTGTGGTCTTTAGCTGAAGCGTTATTTTTACATTTAAAAGGTAGGATATGGTCCATGTGTGTGTAGAAGCAAGCACCTCTCTAATCCTTCCATCTATGATAATTTCTCATTTTCAAGTGCCTTAGCTACGGAGAACTTAAAGCTGTTACTGAAACAATATTTATGTAGAGGCTAGACAGAACATTGAATTCAAATGGATTTCAAAATGTTATTGTAATAAAACTCGCATCAGTTATGCAGAGTTAAACTTAAAAGTATCTTTGCTTCCTCTGTAAGAGAGCAATTAATTCACAGGGAAGGACATTCCTTAAGGCAAGTGGGAGCATCGTGGTGTGGTTGTCATTCTGGCAGTCAGCACACCGTCTCCGCCCACAGGTTAAAGCTCTATGTGCTGACTCTGAGTGACAGGGAACAAATGCCATTCCAACCACCAGCACAGCGTGAAGACTCCTGGTTGTAAAACTGGCCCTCTCCCTGGCTGGAGGACTGCAGAGCTTAGTTAATGTCTGCAAAACACGTGAAGGACCTTATATGGAAATCGGAATGTAATTACCAAAGATTACTGTGACTAGAAAATGCCAGTCAAAATTACTGGGAGAAAAAGTGGAATGCCATTGGTAAGCCTTATGATTTAGCCTGAATATTATATCAGGCTTTGGGCACGCTGGAGGAAAAGGGGTTACCTTCAGCAGAATGACCTAGAAATTCAAGGTATTATTAAGTTTCATGGCTCAGTTTAATTTTGTTTAAATTCATATTAGTAGTGCCGATAGGTCGACTGCACTAAAGCCAATTGTTGCAGAGATTAAAGTTTGGGATTTGCTTCAGTGTAAAAGTCAGTGTATAAGAAGCCTGGCTTTTCTATGACGTCCAGGCATCCGAGCCATGGGACGGAAGTCTTCCTTTCTGCACAGAGCCTTTGGGTGCCATGGTGGAGATGCATGTCTCCTTCGTAGGATGGCTTCTTGAGAAACTCCAGCATTGTTGCTTATGTTCTGCATTTTATTAGTTTGTATGTTTTTCTGAAGCAGAACATCTGAACTGAGCTTGTTTATCTGATAGCATAATTTCATAACCATGTAATTTGTTGTCGTATTTCTCCCCAGTACATCTTTTGGCACAATGTTAAATTTATTCATCTCATTTCAGGGCTAATGGATTCAAATTGTTATTCTAAGTAATTCATCGAAGCCGTTCTTTGCATATTCTGGCTGCAGCTTACCTTAGCAGTTACTACAGGGCTCAAGATGTGAACGTCCAGGAATCGAGCAGTTCAACTCTGAGCTGAGTTTGTGTTTCTCCTACAGGCCTAACTCACAGACCCTCCTACTTCCCGCACATACATACATACATACATCATACATACATACATCATCCATAAATACATTATATACACATACATACACACATACATACATACATCATACATGCATACATAGGAAAATTAAGTGGAATAATATTAAAGTACCTGACATGACCTCAGACCTTCACACTTGAAGCTACAAACACATGCACTCATACATAAAAACATGTAAACACACCAAGCATGCATGTACACACACACACACCACCACACCACACCTCACATATACATATGCACACATGTAGCCTCCGGGGAGCTGTGAGCCATATCCTCCCAGTGAGGGTCTCTCTGGAAAGAAAGAAGGGAAAGACTGACCTCTCTCGTTTTATGGCTGGTTTTGGAGAGAGGGATTCTTGCTTCACACACCTGGAGGAAGCTGAATTCTGATTTCTATAACATACTTTAGGCGAGTGCTGTGTGTTAAATACATAAACCACGAGTATGGCCCTCTATTAGGAAGGGTCTTGTGTTATACTGCACACATTTGCTGCACTCATCTATGATTGATAGCATCACACAGACACACACATGTGGATAATGCCTGCCATGGCTGAATGAAAACGGCCCCTATAGGCTTATGGGGAGTGGCATGATTTGACAGGATTAGGACTTGTGGCCTAGTTGGAGTAGGTGTAGCCTTGTTAGAGAAAGTGTGTCACTGGGTCTTTGAGGTTTCAAACACTCAAGCCAGGCTCAGTGGCTCTCTCTCCCTGCTGCCTGCTGATCCAGATGTTGAACTCTGAGCTACCTCCCTAGCACTTCTGCCTGCATGCCACCATGTTTCCCACCATGACAATAACAGACTAAACCTCTGAACTGTAAGCCCTAATTAAATGTCTTCCTTTCTAAGCACTGCTGTGGTCATGCTGTCTCTTCAGCAATAGAAACCCTATCTAAGACAACGCCTCAGGCCGGCCAAGTGGTAGCAGCTGCACCACTAGCAATCTTCCTGCTCTGTTCAGTCTCGTCCACTGGCCCATCATTGGCCAATGACGTGAGTGGCTCAGGGCTGTGCAGTTTTTCCTGAGCCATTGTGATATTTCCAAAGACTTCTATTTCACAAATGTGCTATGCTTTTCTATACTAACCCATCTTACGTTTTAGGAGTGTTCCTCTAGAACCATGGAAATGGGCAAAGGAGACTATGTGATTCCCCCACCTCAACGTTATAACCTCCTCCCCATGTACCTTAAAACAAGGATGCCCTGCTTGATGGCTTCTGAGGTACGTGATGCATGGTGGGCAAGCAGTTAGCAAATGTGAGCTGAAAAGAATCCTGCTCGATTAAGGGTTATAGAGTCTGAGTGGACCGTCTATGGGAGGACCCACCTGTGTGCTGTTGCCATGGAAATCCACATGGCTGCGATTCCAATTTGATTGATAGCACTCACCCTTTCCAGATTGGAAGCACTAATTAAATATCAAAGGAACTAAATTGTGAAGAGTGAATCGTTTCTTAATTAAAGGGATCAAGCAATTGAATGGACCAATTAGGTGGTCTGGTAATGGTTGAGAATGACCTTGTTGGATCCTCTGAACAGACCTTCCTGCTCACATTTCTTGCTCTTGCCTGGGTTCTGGAATGAGAAGACACCTAAATCTTCTTTTGTCCTTCATCATTTACCTTCTCCTTCCTACTTTCAATTTACCCTTTAGTTCTTATCCAGCTTCTGTCTTCACCACACGCAATATTTTTAATAATTTTTTGCCATTATGTATATAGCACTGTCTATATTGTATTTTATTTCATTAATGTACCCAAAACACAGATTTTATATGACTATTCTTCTACTGGGATTGATCACACCCATATGGAAATAAAAGAAAGAATAAACTGGGCTCTCCAGATGGAGAGAGTCTTCAATCAGAACAAGGAAGGATACCAGACTCTTTGAGGGACTAGAGACTGGGTAGACATGGCCCAGAGAACTTGGGCGGGCAGAAGAGGGCTGGGCTGAAGGAATCCTCCTGCCAGTCAGTTCTCCTGCAGTCTCACAGTGCTCAACCTCTGTCTGTCTGTTGCTCTTCTCAGAAGTTGCCTGGATCCGTCAACTTTCCGGTCTGAAGTTTCTTACTCCACATGAGGTGTTTAGGTCATTAACCCTTCAACTAACTATCTTCAACTACCCAGGATCTGTCATGAGCCAAAGTTCACCATTAAAAAAATAAAGAAAACATTATGGGGCCTCTATGCTACTCGGACCGCAGCTATATCCGTGCAGAGTGGAAGTCTTGGGCTCTGGCTGCCTCCAACAATCCCGTCCTCTGTTAGACCACAGATTTGTCCCTTTAAGACACTGCTCACTCTAACAGACCAAACCACATAGCCTGAAGAAATCAAGCCCTATCCCTACCCTCACCCCCATCCTTTCCTCTTTGAGGGACAGAGACTTAAGAAGCTGTCCTGTATTGGTTTTAACAGATCCTAATACATGCTACTTCCCAGTATCTGGCTCCTCTGTTTCCTTTGCCACTAGACTAACTCACACTAAAGCACATGGTATATTCTTTACTACTCTTTTGCTGTGAAGAGACAAGGCTTGCTTAGAGTTTCAAAGGGTGAGTCCATGCTCATCACAGCGGGGAGCATGGCAGCACACAGGCAGGCATGGGACTGGAGCAGTAGCTGAGAGCTTCACCCTACTCTGTAGGCACACAGAGATAGAGAATAAGCCTAGTATGGGCTTTTGAACCTCAAACCCCACTGCTAGTAACACTTCCTCCAACAACACCAAACCTCTTTATCCTTCTAATCCTATCAAATAGTTCTACTCCCTGGTGACTAAGCATTCAAATATACTAGCTTGTGGGGGCCATTCATATTCAAACGATAACCCAAGGAAGCCTGTCTCTTCTTTTAAGGTCTTATATTGCTTTTGTTTTTGTTTTGATTTGGTTTGGTTTTGATTTTTTTGAGACAAAATCTCTCTGTGTAGCTTTGGAGCCTGTCCTGGAACTTGCTTTGTAGACCAGGCTGGCCTCGACCTCAGAGAGATTCACCTGCTGCTGTCTGCCAAGTGCTCGGATTAAAGGCGTGCACCAACACTGTCTAACTATTATTGTAGCATGGATAATAAAAACCCAGAGACAGATATTGGGGTTCAACCTGAAGATCAGACAAGCAAAGCAGCCAGCCACTGGCTCTTGCTTCTACCTCAGACCAAAATGGCGATCCTGCCTCCCCGCATCCTCAGAATGAGACTGAGCCTGAGACCTGTCTCCTACATCTTATATTTCTCTCTAGAACTGGGATTAAAAGTGTGTACCATATTATATTGTTTTGAACACGATGTGCTGTTTCCTTTCTAATGGCCCCCCATCTCAAGGCCCTTTATCCTAATAAAGCTAATTCCTGAAGGCTGATTGTGTGCGTCCACTGCTTTCCTTTCCTGGACCAGTCTGATGCTTCTTCCTCTAATGGTCTCCAGATGGCCACCAGCTGTGAGCTGAAAGGTTCTGTCCTATGGAAGGAGGTGCTGATTCGTGCCAGGGTAAATACTCGGAACTGTCACTGCACTTGGTGTTAGCTTTTAAAAATGAATAACTTTTTTTCGAGACAGATCTTATACTGTAGCTCAGCCTGGCCTGGTACTTATTATATAGAGCATTCTGACCTTGAACTTTCAACAATTCTCTTACCTCTGCCTCTTGAGTGCTTGGATTTCAGGTGTCAGTGTCACCATACCAGGTTTCTTTGGTGTTGTTTTAACCTGTCCCTTGGATGACTGGCTCGTTCTATGTTGGTTGCTTTTGCTTTGTCAAGGGGGGTTCACAGTTTTTCACTTACCTGCAGCAAGCGATTATTTATTTTTGGGCTTTCCAACCCTTCTAATCACCTACAACCTCTGCCTTTTCGAGCAGCCTCTCTAAAAGTCACATGACTGGGATCTGGGTCCAACAGCAAGCTGTGGCCTCTTTTTAAGTATTTTACATGATCTATCTGTTAGTCTTTATGACAACCTTGAGAAACAGTTACCACAATCCCTATCTAATGGACGTAAAAATCTTGAATGTCCAGTGGTGGAGATTCATTCAGTCACCAAGTCACTCACCCCTGCTCAGCAAAGCCTGCTGGAATTTTCTCAGGCGTCTGCATCAGGGCTCAGCACCAGGGCAGTTTGGCTTTGAAATTCCTATTTACTGCACATCTTGTGAGGGGGAAAAATATCACATTAGTTGTACCCAGGCTTCATTTTCAGGGTTGGCTCACTAAGGCCATCTCACTGGAGACAGCAGATAGGTTTCCTCTGCACGCCAGTGCCAAGCAGTGAGGAGAAGCTGCGTGGAGTTCTGCACTGGAGGATGCCCAGGGACCTGGCAGGAGAAGGTAATTAATTAGAAATAGCTCCCCTGGGCCCTGGAGCAGGAACTCTTTCCCTAGCCTGATGAGAGCTTTTCTGGAACCGCTCATGAGTTCAGTCATTTTTCCAGCCCGCATACACATGCCCTGAAAATCCTCTTTTATTCTTGGCTTTGTTGTTGCTTTTGGGGGGGGGCAGTCGTATTAATTTTATGGATAGCCAGGTTTTAAATTTTGAATCCGACTGTGTGAATATGCTGGAAAACCTGATTCCCCTTGTTTATAAAATCCAGAATTATCTGTATATCTGAGCTATAATCAGATAAACTCATTCAAGAACTGCACAAAAGACATACCAGTAGGGCTAGGTGAATTAAATTATTAGCTTTTGTAATCTATTAAAAACCAAATTTCATAGAACATATGATAACATTTCGTCAATATTTGTGCTTGTGATGCTAATTCCACAATTGTTTGCCTCTGACCAAACAGTCTCTATTGACTGCACATCCATTGTCTGTTCCACTGCTAAAACTCCTAAGTTGGAAGGAGTAAAAACCAAAACAAATAAAAGCAGCAACAAAACCGAAGTGAGACTGTTTGTCCTAAAAACCTCATTGTTTAACTCACTGGCTGCGGCTTAGTGAGAGTGATTTTAGATCTGTATACGGCTTTCCAATTTTTCTTCCTTCACAAAAATAAAGCAGGCTCTAGGTATAGTTTACAGAGGCTGCAATGTGCTATGAGACAGCCATATTTTCTAAACATTGGAAATTCTCCCTGAAATGAAATTTTAAAAAGATAAGTACTAGATACATTTGCTAAAAACGGTAAAAATATGTACATAGTAAAATTAGAATTAAAATTCTTAACCGCAGTGTCTTTTCCCCCGATTCCAAAGTCCTAAACACAATTTAAGAGAAGAAAGTTCTGTGGTCTTTTTTATCCAGTGGAGGCACTCAGACCTAGAATGGTCTATGCTTCGCATCGGCATACTGAGTTTTGGTTTGAGAAAAAATAGTGGATTCTGGCAATCAGAATTGTCTGGTCCAAATTACAGACAATGCTTTGAGAGTGTTGCTTTGCACAAGACTCTCAAGTGCAGGCACGTGAAAAGAGCACACACACACACAAGTCCTACGGCGGTCTCCAGAGACTCGCCATTTTAATTGCATTGATCTTACTTCGTAAGGTTAAATACAATTGTTCCCCAAGTAATATATCATTTTTATTGAGGTTAATGTTGAGTCAAGATGTAATTTCGCCAGCTTCTTCTTATTTGATCTGTTTCCCCAAACACGGGATGATATTCATTGTTCACGTGAAATTCCAAACCAGCCTCTCCCACCACTCTTCAGAGCTGAATCTACTTTAAATAGACGCTGGGATTCAAGACATAAGGATGTGCTGTTAAAGTAAAGAAAGTTCAGGAGGCTTCCATTCCTCAGTACGGCAGACTGGGTGACAAGACATTGTGTGGGCCTCACACTCCTTGATACGGTTCTCACTGAGGGTTGAACTGTAGGTTTCTTCTTGAATGTGGCCAGGATTTGAAAGCTTTGATACTAGAGCTCAGCAGAAGTGACATAAAATGGCCTATGACACTAGGACATGAGATGCCACACAACTTGCTTGCTGGGATATTTGTTCTTGGAGGAGCTACCATGGAGAAGCACCATCTCACAGAGGTCTCCATGCTGCAGACACTCCCGGCCAAGACCAGCTCCCAGACAGCCCACAAATGCATCAAAAGTGACTGATGAAGCATCCAGGTGACTTGAGTCGTATCCTCAGCTCCAATGCTCAAAACTTCTTATTTTAATTTTTATTTTATCTGTATGGATATTCCACGTGTGAGTATGTCTGTGTTGGTGCCCAAAGAGCCAGAGGAAGGCATCAGATCTCCTGGAACTGGAGTTACAGATGTTTGTGAGCTGCCATGTGCCTATTGGGAATTGAACCCCGGTGGGTACTCTAGGGAAGCACTCAGTGATCTTAACTGCTGAGCCATCTCTCCAAACCCTGTTCAAAGCTTCTCAGCTGAGATCCAGTACCATTAAAAAGATATCAGCTATGTTACCATGAGTGTGCACTATCGAAATTTCTCACCCAGAAAATCATGAGCATAATTGGTGGTGATTGTTTATGCTTCTGAGTGGGTTTTTGTATGTGTGTGTGTAGGGGGTGTTGAGACAGTGTCTCCTTATATAGTCTCGACTGCTCTGAAACTCACGTGTAGACCAGGTTGGCCTCGAGCTCCCTGATATCTGCCTGCCTCTGACTCCTGGGTGCTGGGAAGGGCTCTCCCTGCCATGTCCTATTAACTAGAACACTGAATGGCGCCTGACAGAGAGAAACTTTATAATATTTTTTAGATGCAAAATAAATATGTTGCATTGATTTTAGGGCCAAGCACTGGTAGAAGCCTCATAGACTTAGAGGAACATGAAGTAAGGTAGTAAAAGAAATTAAGAGACGTATTAGGGGAAGGTGGAGAAAAAAGGCCCCTTGTGAGTTTCCGTAGAAAGGTAACCTGTGAGACTGTAGAAAATAGAGATGAGTCATAATGAGCCCATTTGTCTAGAAAGAGAAATTTCTTCTCTTTCTGTCCCCTCTCCAGTAGACACTCCTCAGAGTCTTCTCTGGGGCTAGAGGCCGACCTGCTAAGCTACTAACTGAGCGATACTCAGGTCTTAAAGAAGATTTCTATGCCGAAGAGTGAAGGTCCCTCCTGGATTTGACAGTTAGTCTCCAATAAAATGTAATGGACCTCAAGATCCTAGACCTCAACCCTGAGCCCGGTATTGTCAAAGGACAGGGCTTTTGTGGGTTCTTGACAGTCAGTGCCCTGCCATTCCCCACATGGGAGGATCATTAATGCCTGTGGCATGCCTGGCAACTGGCAATCTGAAAACCTGGTTACTGTTTTCTTGTTAAGAGGCGGAGTACTGTAGGCCAGGGGTTCATAGTTCCCCATCCCAGATATGGCAGATGCCCAAACATAATCTCCAGTGAGATGGCATTGGGGGCTATGACTTTTGCTTTTGGGTTGATTGCTATCCTTATATATAAAAAAAGCAGAGAGTGCAACTCCCTCAACATCAAGAAAATATGATGACCACATCACAGTGGGGAGGCAAGGTACCTACAGGCTGTAGGTGAAACTTATCCCTGGGAACCTGGATATCTTGGGCGTCTCACCTTTAGAGCTGTGAACAACAAAACTGTATTGGTAGAGCCACTCACTCCCTGGTTTTGCTGTTCAAGACAGATGAAGTCACTGTGGTAACAGTTTCTACTTCCTCAAGCTTCATGCCAAGGCACCCAGAGATTGTCTAAATCTGGGGCACAAATGGAAGGAACAACACAGAAGATGAAAGCTATTGGTAGACAAATACAAAAGAGAGAGAGAAAAAAAGGTCAAGCAATCTATTACAAAAACATGCTTAACAATACAGCTGCCTAACCTGGAGTAGGAGAAAACTGCTCTGTGCCTTGAGTACTTCTACTGAAGCTATTTAAGAGTGAACCAAAGGCCTCAAATGGACACTTGGTTCTTATTTACCATCCTTTTTCCCTTTTAAAAGTGGAAGGATTGAGTTTTCTGTACTGAAAGTGCTTCTGCAAACACAGGGAACATTACTTAAACTCAACCGACTTCCAGCCAGAAATGTGTGAAGCACCAACCCCACAGAGACAGTGCAAGGAGGACCAAGATTCTCTGTCCATCCGGGGAAAATGGCATCGCGAGTCTAAGGAGGGCAGAATAAGACTATTTTTCCTGAGAGGCCAAAGTACAAAGAAGATTGTGTTTGAGTGTGTTGAGCCCAAATGACGATCTAAGAGAATGCTGGCTACTAAGAAATTTGAACTAGGAGTGCAAAGAGAAAGAGGCAAGTGATTCAGTTCTACACCGATTTTCCTACAAAGACAATTAACTCACTGGGTTACAGTCACTTCAAAAATCCGTAAAAATTGAAACAGAAGAAAAAAATCCTCAAAATTTGCAAGTCAGAAAATTTCAAGATTATGAAGTTAAATTTTTTCTACCAATTATCATAAGGCTTGTAACAAAATGAAATAAAAAAATTTGGACAGAGATTCCAGTGAAGTGGAAGCAAGCTAAGAAATAAACAAAAAGGTGAAAAGATGCTCAGCTGTAGTAAGCAGGCTTTGGGGTAAGGGGGAGCAAAGCAAGATCTCACTTCTGTGATGGCCGACCGTGGCTGTCAACTTGACAAACCTGGGAGAAGGGAACCTCAATTGAGGAACTGTCTCTATGAGATTGGCCTGTGGGCATTGTCTTGACTGATGATTGATGTGGGAGGGCCCAGCTCATTGTGTGTGTTAAAGCACCAGGAAGGTGGTCCTGGGTTTTATAGGAAATTTGTGTGAGCGTGAGCAGGGGAAGCAAGTCAGCAAGCAGTATGCGTCTACGGCAGTGGTTCTCAACCTGTGGGTCACGACCCCATCTGGGCATCAAGCGACCCTTCACTAGGGTCACCTAAGAACATCAGAAAAGACAGGCATTTGTTTACATTATAAGGCATAACAGTAGCAAAATTATAGTTATGAAGTAGCAACGAAAGTAATTTTATGGCTGGGTTCACTAGAACTCAAAGAACTGTATTAAAGGGTCGTAGCATTAGGAAGGTTGAGAACACTACTCTATGATCTCTGCTTCTGTCTTGTCTTGAAGGTTTTTGAGTTCTGCCTTGACTCTTTTTGATGATGGGCTGTAACTTCTAAGCCTAACAAACACCTTACTCCCCCAAAAGGTCTTAGTCATTGTTTTACCAGAACAATAGAAAATAAGCCAGGACAGAAACTGATACCCAAGACCTCATGAGTACTTGCTCAATTGGAAGAGTTTTTAAAATATGAAATAGGTAACAGAGAAAGGTAGTTATAAATACCAGCTACAGCTGGATGTGATGAAATATGTCTTCAATTCTAGCACTTCAGAGGTAGAAGCAGATGGATCTCTGTAAATTCATGGTCCGCCTGGTCTACAAGGGGAGTTCCAAGACAGTCAGGGGTACACAATGAAACCCTGTCTCAAAACCAAACAAAACAAAAGCAAAGAACCAGCTAAGGCCATGTGACCAGATGCAGAATTAAGACTGTAGCCAACATAAGTTTCCTGTCCTATTGCTAAACATGTTTGTGCACATTTAAACATATACTAAGTCAATATTCGCTTTTTATTTCTTGTTTCTTTATCATATAATCTGAAATTGGCTGAGGTAATATCAGTGGTTGATGTAGGAGGGTCATCTGTCTATGTGTTACTTTCATTGGTTAAT